>JAQIXJ010000086.1:0-57335 GCA_034700185.1 Phthiracarus laevigatus | reverse complement strand
TCTCTCTCTACAATAAAAAAGTTATAACGTGAATATAAAATAATTTGAATGAAAGAAAATATTGTAAAATAATTTGAATGAAAGAAAATATTGTAAAATAATTTGAATGAAAGAAAATATTGTATAATCTGTGCGTGTGTATTGTGCAAAAAATGACGTAGTTGTTGATTTTAATTGTTTAAAGTATTTTTCTTATCTTTTTCTTATATTTAAAAGAATGAATATTTGTTTCTTGTGTTTCTTGTTCTTCTACTAGATTTAAATATACTTTTTTAGCCCAATTTGTTTAGAAAAAGGCGAGCTTATGCTTTTGACCTTGTCCGTCTGTATGTTCGCAGTCTTGTATTAATTAAGGAGATTCCTCGATTTTTTTATATTAAATAAGTCTAAAAGTGAGCTCTCTATGAATGTGTCGTTCTTGTTTATCTATAATATGATAAAATACTTAAAAGTGTTTAAAACTATATTGTTTGTCACACAAGAAATACGTATTGGTAAAACGGATAAACATTTTTTAAAACATAACAACTACAACTATAATTTTTTCATTTCAATGTTTTAGGCTTTCAATATTAATCATAATTACACAATAATGGGGTGACTAAATTATAAAATACTTAAAATTTAAAACTTATTTCTTTAAATTTGTTAACCATATTTACTAAAATAATGATCTCTCTCTCTCTCTCTCTCTCTCTCTCTCTCCCTCTCTGTCACGTTCTCCTACAATATTAAAACAGCTATTTTCACGAAAGGTTAACTAACAATATATAAAATATTTTAAACATTATAGAATATTGTTAATATACAAGAGAAAGTGTGATAATCAATAATTATACAATATATGACGAATATATTAACGATTTAAAACGTTATATGGGATATGATAGCAATAAATTGATTATTGCTTATTGTAGTGAGCGAATTAAAGATTTTAAAATGTTTTAATTCCCGCGAAGCGGGTTTCATACACTAGATATTATCAGAAAATAATCAAAGAAATTGCAAAAATTTTATCACCTTTTGCGCATAGAATAATTTAATCCTTGTCTATGACATTAAAACTATAAGCTCTCTTCTCTATTCGATGTTTACTCTTTTAGGAAGAGATGATTTAAAAATCTGATAGAATACACAGTACCGTATTTAAAATAAAATCAATACGAAAATTCACTCAATTGATCAAAATTATTATACTGTAATATAATGAGAATATAAAAAACCTTCGAATTTACTATATTAATGATATCCCTATTACTTGGTTACTTGATATACCTGTACAATATATTTAACCTTATAAGTTAAACATCTTATAATTTGATATTTGCAAAAAAGCATATCTACTTTAAACCATACCGTATAATGAATGGATCTATGGTTTGAAATTAATACTCGATAATAGATATGTTAATTAAATTTTTATTACTCAATAATATTTTTTATTAGTACATAATTTTGTAATTTTTAATTACTGAAGACTCAATGAATCATTGTTAATTAAAAATGTTTGTTAATTAATGTTCCTATTTTTTAACCCCGTAAAAGTAAAACTTTATCGTTCACATTTAAATCATGGAAGTTAAAATAAAAAATTTATTATTTTAGTGTCACAGTTCTACCGACAACAATCACATCAATAAAATAACTTTAGAATAATAAATTTTTTAATTCAGTTTAAAATGTAAACGAACACTATATTTACAAATACTAAAAGCGACATTTCTACCACTGAGCTGTGAATAAATCTGTGGCTAAAATCATAAAAAGTAATATATTATAGAGATAATGTAGCACATCATCAAACTAAAAAGATAGACAGGAAAACTTTCTCGCATCTCCACTGCTGTTTTCGTAACCGCTGCCAGCAAATGTTCATGTATATTATATTGTTCCCATTCAAATTTATCACTTTAGGTTTTTATTATTGGTCAATAAACAGAGATTGATATAGACACGCACTTGTATAATAAATTTCGCAAATACAAAAAAAGAAGCACTTTCCGTGCATGAAAATAACTTACTGTTTGCATATAAGGTTAAATGAGTCCAGAAATTGTTAACTTATTATTAAGAGTAAGTTTATAACTGTTATGTGTGTTTGCTGAAACGTAAATCAAATTAAATTTTACATATTTTTTAACTTAATTATTTAAAGTATGTTATAAGACTAAAATTAAAGATTTGTAAAATATTTTTAAATTAATTTTACAAATACAATTGAAAACAAAAAAGACCCATAAATTGATCGAATAAAAATTATATTTACGAAGTTAGTTAAAGTGTATTCCAGTTTTTCATTTACATAATTGCTAATAAAAACATTACATGTATCATTTAGTTATAATACGATAAGCTTGTTAACTAAGATAACAAGCTATTTTACAAAAATACAATATATAAAAATTATTAGATTAATTTATTTATTATTAAATTAAAATTAAAATTTTATATTAGAATTAAATTTTATTTTTTATTTGCATTAACAAATTGCTATCACCCTATTAATTTAGTTTGAGATTGCATTACTAGCCGATACATTATTAGTACATATAAAGGTAGTTGGCTAACGATATGTTTAAAGTTAATTTAATTTATTCATTTCAAATAATTTTATTTTTTAGTTCCTGCCATTTGATTGGGATTATAATTTATATTTTTTAGTTAATGAGAATTTTCGAAGAATAGTAGAATAGTATCCATGTGATACATTCAATTAAATTGTTTGAAATGAAAATGTTGTTTAACTAAACTTAAGTAATGTTGACAACACTGACAAATTATTATTAATACGATCGAATTAAGATTTTAAGCAAATGCAATAAACAAACAAAATATTATTATAATGAAGCTTTGAGTTAAACTTTTGGGTTTTAATTGAAATATTTGTAATAATCGGGAACATTGAAGTTGGTGATCCACTTGGTAGTCCGCCGATAGATTTCTTATATATATCAGCAAATAAGGAATTATAGGCTACATTGAAGCAAAGAAGTAATGGCAAAATTTTCGCGTCTATGCTACTATGTATTTAATTCGTTCACAATAATAAATTTCTGTGTACTGACATAAGTTTTTGTTTAGACAGTAAGCCGATATAACCTCAAACAATGCAGAAGACTTAAACAATTTCTTTAATATACTCTGACTTATTTCTTATAGAAGAAATTGTATTTTACTGTCTTTGATCTAGATTTGAGTGAAGTTATAGGAAGCTACAGGTTAAAGCATAATTTAACTCAATTTTTTAAATATTTAATTTGAAATTTCGAAGTATATGGAATTTATAAATACAAATACTGTAAACATGATTTCCCATACTTAGATGATTGGTGGGAAGTTGTTTCAGAATTTTTCAAAGTTTGATGTCATCAAACTACGCTAATTAGACCAAACGTCAATTTTTACTTCATTGAGTCTAATTTCCAGGCAATACAATTTCTTTCATATACCGTATTAAATCAATTGATGTGGAATTATAAAACAATATATGAATTATGACAAAGTTTAAAACATATATGAATGTTGGTGTGATTTATTTATAGTACTAGAAATTGGCCAACCTTCGGTGGGCATATATGGTTTACGTTATGATAAAATAAAAACATGGACTCAAAAAATTGCACGCGCACACGCCAGACTTCACTGGCCCAAGCCGTAATCCACCTACTCATACCGAACTGAACGCGCACATGCCGGAATCTACCCACTCATGCCAGACTCCACGGGAACATGGCGGACTCCGCCAGGTCATGCAGGAATTCACCCACCCATGCCATACTCCACCTGCCCATGCCTGACTCCACCCACATATGCCGGACTCCACATGCCCATGCTTGGCTTCACCCGTCTATTCCGGATTCCACCCTCATGCCGGACTCCACATACCCATGCAATGCATGGCCCCACGTCGGAATCTAATCGCCCATGCCGGAATCGACGACTCTACTATTCCCGACTCCACCAGCCCATTAAGGACTTTACCCGATCATCCCGGACCGCGAAAGAAAATTCCGAACTCACCAACTCATTCCGTTCACAATCTGCTTTGTCCCCTGCCTACCACCTTTTTGTACCTAACAATTTTCTAGAAGGATGCCCACCACATAGTGAACCCTGATTTAGCTACTTTTTTGATTTGAGTTGAATTATATAGGTGTCAACGACATTTAAAAATTATTGTTTTTGACACTTCCTGATTAAAGGGTTGCCTGCCACCTCAAAACTCCCCATAATTGCTATCTTCCCTTAAAGCTGAATCCATTGATGTATTTGTCGAGAGGGAGGACGTTGAGAAGAAGCGCTTATGATGCTATTGAAATAGTTTTTCCGTCCCATTTTTACAGGAGGGGTCCCACCACCTCGAAACACCCCAACTTGTACTCCTCTCTTCAAGCTGAATCCATTAATATAGGTGTCGAGGGGGTGGAGCTCCCAGGAGAAGCGCCTATAAAGGTCTTCACAGACAGGCAGAATGACAAATTATGTTATTATTAGAGATGGGAAAATGGAGACATTGTCTCCATTTGTCTCCATTGTCTCCAAAACAAAATTTTTGTCTCCTTTTGGAGATATGCCTGACGATATAATCTAATCTGTTGACGTTGAACTATCATTTTCTCTTTATAAAAATTTATTAACTTATCGTAGACAACGTTTAGGTTAAAAAAAACTTAATTAAGTATATGATTATACAACAAAACGAATTTCTAAAATACGATTGTGAATATTACAATGAGTTTTAGTGTCTCCAATTGTCCACAATTTTGTCTCCATATTACAAATTATGTGTCCCCTTTTTTGTCTCCTTTATATTAAAAATTTGATTTTTGTCTCCTTTATATTAAAAATTTAATTTTTGTCTCCAATTTCCGATCTCTAGTTATTATATTAAGTGATTGTTTTATACTGAAATAGTGGACGTATGACAGTTAACTGATAAACGCAGTGACCGACACATTTCCCTGTGTAGTCAGTATAAAACTGGATTATCAGCAGCGAAAACAAATTGCACTAAACTCATATATGGTTTAAAACCATAATAATGCAATTAATATAATACAAATTTCATATTAAGTGTTACTGGTGTATTATGTGTCGGAATCTTTATTCCTGTAAAAAAGGAAAGCAATAAATTCAATACTTGGACGTTGTCCATTTCGAATGATTAGCAAATAATATCAAAACTTCTTTAATAAGTTTGATTGCATAAATCCTTAAAAATATATGGATATTTATTTTGATATTTTATGGAACAATAATCATCATTATATTTTTATATAAATATTAACCAGAAACCTGATTTTATGGCAAGGTATTATGGTGTAGGTATGAGTAAAATATAGTGCAAATTATGGCATTCAATTTTTGACTCGTTAGCTTTCTATGAGTTATAAAAGTATAGCATATGATTTTGACCATGTCTTCCAATTCGTCGGTGGTAGCACTGGCAGCACTATCATGGTGTTAAAACTAATAAATTTATTAACATGGTATTTAACATAGTATGGTATTTAATTTATAACAAATGGTACACTATAATACTCCGATTCGATATAAATATTAATTCTTATCTTTTAACATATTAATGACATAAAATAATTTGTTTACCAAAACCTCCAAGTATTACAGCACATAAATATAATACATAAAATTACTTATATCTATTTATTATATAACTTAACCCAATTTAAATATTTGAGCTTTCTTTAAAAAATCTTTAAAATCGTTTATTTTCTGCAAAACATCAATTTATGTGAATATTAAATAATTATTATAATCTATAATTAAGAAACAATCGCTATTTTGTTGTTGTAATCCGTTGACATAATATATAGCTACAAATAATTTTCTAAATCCCATTCTGCAGAATAAATAGATGATTTAAGGTAGATAGGTGTTGTTTTTAAATAAATATTCTTAGCAAAGGAATGCCCAATCAAGAGTATGTCTGAATCCTGAGCTCGCTATACATTAAAATTTTATTGGTTAATATGTTTTGAGATTTATTTTACAATGTAAATAAAACAATCCGGTAATATTAGGTTATGATAAGGGGATACGAAAATGTTTGTATATGTATGTAAATAGAACATTGGATTGGCAAACAAATATCTGTTTTGTTATAAATCGGGTATACAACAAAATCGTAAAGTGTAAACCCAAGCATTATTACTATTTTGAAATAAGAAAACATTAATAAAGATTAAAGCAACGACACATAGCCTTTCAATTGTTAAGAATAGTTTTCCTATAGATAACGCCGTGTTCAGTGCAGTGAGTGTTGGAAGCAATTGTAAATACTAGCGATATTGACAATAGTCTGTATTTTCTATGTACAGCACATTCCTATGACGTGAATTGAATAGAGAAGCAATACATTCATCTTTTATTCCAATCAACTGCACTCAGAAATTAATTTATTCTTTCAATTAATAGAATAAGCGCGGATACTAGAAATAGGTTGTGATCTACCCATGTGAACCTATGTTTTCATTTCATCCAACTCAGTATTTCCACTTTATTTACTAAAAAACTATTTGAAAATACCAATTTGGGTAAACATTAAAAAGTAAACTAAACGTATTAATGTATTATTAATATACAGTATATTCACAAAACCGAAACTTTTATAAAAAGAAATAAAATCTTACAATAATTTTATTTAGTCTACTGTACATATGTATGTATAGATAATAAACTAATAGTTGGTTTAGGCGTGAACTTATTTATATCAAACAAATATCGTATATTCAGAAGTATTGGTTTAAGTATTTACTTATACAGTACGCGTATTGAGCGCATCACAAGAAATTATTTGGTTTGAATAATAATAATAACAGCTACTGTCGCAGTCTATACGCCTCACCGAAAAAAACATATCCGAAAATAGCATAATGAAATTGTTTACCTTTACTTACAATAGAGAATCGAAAGCTATTAACTAACATCAAGACATTTTGTTGATAAGTAGGCAATACAAAGCGTTCGCTACTTTCATTAAAATTCCAAGATTAGTAAGTTTTTCTGGAGAGCGAAACGTTATTTTTTAGATGGGCTAACGTTTCGTAAGTAGTATTTATAGTATGTTCGGTAACTAAAGAATGACTCAATCAATTGTCATAATGTTGGACAGTAGTGATTGAACAATGACGTCAATACTGCTGCAGCACTGCAATACTGAGCGATGTTATTTGTATTTTATTTGTTCACAGGTATTGAAATCAGAATATGCCTGCTGTTTAGTGATGGTATTCAGCGAAGTTTACACAGTAAAGCGCCGCAGCAAACAACCAACAAAAAATTGCAATATGCAAAATAATCGTAGCAAACTAATAAAAATATGAGTACTTTTTTATGTATAAAAATTGCTTAAAATTAATCAATAATTTCTGGAACAATCATTAATTCACTGTTTGTCTATCTGTTTGGAATAAAATCGCTAATGAATTTCCAAAAAAAGTAGCAGAATTTTGTAGAAAAGTGATCTAACAAAGTGGTCTAAAAATAACATCATCGAAATCCAACAAACAAACAAATAAAAAACGATTGGCCAGTACTTGAATAATGAAACAGAAACAAAACCGAAACCTATCAACAAATTAAATGATATAAAAATTAAATTGAAATCTTTGCTTAATATGGCTGACGAATAATTTCACGTAACAAACAATTTAATTGGCCATAATTTGATTTCTAGTTCACATTTGATATCTTTCAATGTATTATGCATTTATGCAGGAAAATCCCTAAGTTTAAAATCGTTTATTAAGTATTCTAAAAAAATAGATTGTTTTAGATAAATTATCTTTGCTAAAGACTACATAACTGTTTAGCGCTGTATTATTCAAGAGAAAGTGATCCGATTATAACTCGTAAGCTATTTCCGAGAAAATCGAAAATAAAATATAAATTTACTAGAGATTTCCAATGATTCTGATATGAGTTAGATATATCTTTAAAGGTAAGCGTATTGAAAAAATTGTTACCATTCGAGAGTATAAAATTGAAAATATACTATATTAATAAAAAAATGTAAGCTAACATAGTGACCTTAAAGTATGGAACATTACACAATTTAAACATTTTTCACCAAATTATTACCCATGTCAGCACAAAAAGTTCTTTTTCAGTTTGTGAAAAACTGTGAAATAATAAAAAGCATAAGTGTAAAGAAAAATGTTCATATAAAACCATAATTTTAATTACAATATTTTTTAAAAGCGTTGTAAATTATAATAATTTTATTTATCATACAAATCTCTCTCTCTCTCTCTCTCTCTCTCTCTCTCTCGCACTGACACATTCACACACATACCAAACACACTCAATACAAAATAAAAAATAACGGTACTTTCAAAACAGCCATAGCAACGAATACAAAATGATGGTGGAAAAGGTATTGGAAAAGGCAGTCTTATTCCTTTAGGCTATGGTATGAGCATGAATGTTATAAGTGGATACGTGGATACGGATAATTCTGATTTAAAAAATTATTAGATTTGCGATGGCTTTCAGGAAAAGGAAATAAAATATACCAACACATAAAAAGCTCATTTTCCAAACTATCTATTTCTCATTTTAATAAATCTATTTCTTTCTCTTTGTCTATAATTAATTTTAGTCAAGAGAATTTCCAAATTAAGACAATTTGCTTTGAAAACACTCATTTCAAATAATAAGTAACTTTAAAACCAAAGTAATTGTTTACGTAAAAATGAAACATACAAAATTTTATTTTTTTTCAAAACAGTGGTTTAAATGCTTACAACGAGACAAGAGTTCGTTCATATTTATTATAATAAGTGATTATGGCCAACGATAAATTGAAGGATTTCCTGGAATTTCTGGTCTATACTTCTAAGATACTTTCGTAACTTAACGGTGTACGCAATAACGTAATTGCAGTTTTAGGAACTGATTCGCTTCAATAGTTACGATTGTATTTATTGATATTGCATGAACGCATAATCATTGGCGAGTTAGTGGACCGCATTTTTTATACATACAACCAATACAAGTACGAAATAGTTTATATTCGTTGTACAACAACGGGTTTTCCCTAATATTAGATCACTAACAGTTTAGGGAGAGATAAGTGTATCGTTCCCTCTACAGCAAGCACTGTTTACTATAATTATAATATTGAAAGAAGGCTTTAAGTAAGATCAAGTTTGCATTAGTAATGACGTCAATGTGTAACACCTTATTATCGTTTTCAAATTAACAACCGCTCTAACCTCGAATTATTCCATCTATGTTAGGAACTATGTTAGGAAGATTATACAGATCCAGTGACACCTTTGCCTATTGAATTATTGACCGCTGACAACAATATATGGCGATGTTGTTAAAATTCTTAAATAATGATGTACAATAGTGTGTATCGTGCGCCCGATTTGTCGGGCTCATACAGGTTCGACTTAACTTTCGGGCTTTGGCGAGTTCGGGGCTTAATTCAATAAACGGTGTCGCATCAAAATTTTTATTTAAAGTATATTTTTAATAGTTAAACTATATATTATAAATATGAAACCCAATTTTATGACAAAATATGAAATCCAAAAAATTTCTTTGTCATGCAAAAGAAACTTCAAATTTTGTCGACTATGGTAAAAATAATTTTATACTGTTTATTTCGAATCATGAAATAAAATCAAATTAAACTGCTTAAACAAATGAATATTTTATTGAATTTATAAAAATCGACAAAAACAACTTAATTATACCGCCGTTACTTTTAAGCCATGATACGATTTTTCCATAATCTGTAATACACGTATAGAAAATGGTGACTCTGTCTCGAATAATACCTTATCGATTTCAGGTATTAGTATGATAAAGATAATATTAGAAAGTTGACTGACAACCATCCAATTAATAAAATAATTAATCAAATATATTAAATTAATAAATAATTAATGAATATATTACATATAAGAATATTCAATAGCGATTTAATTTTAATACAGATAAATGTTAACCAACATTATAATTGTGCAAACTTATGTAACGAACATAAAAATACTGTGCTTTAAAAAAACTATTCAATCATTACTTTTAAAAATTAGAAAAACTGCATTAATTTTCGAAATTTTTTTTATTTTAAATTACATTTATTATCATATATCTAATAATAATAATAATAATAATAGTAATAATGTAGTAATTATTATAAATCCGTTGTTTTCTTATTAAGATTATTTAAAAATGATTTTTGTTTTAACAATCATTAAAATAATTAAGAATATTCTTGAAAATGTGAGCGCTCACCATTTATATAATGTTTTATGGTTTAATTATAAGAACTACAATATAATTATATATAGTTTTATAGTTCAACTTTGAAATGGTAATAATTCCTCATTTAAATAATGTGAGCATAATTTTTTTAACATATTAATTGTGAATTAATTAATTTTTTTTGGATACGGCTCTTAACGAATAATTGAGTATTACAATTAGAAATGCATTTTTGAATCTTTTTTATTATTAAATGACAGTAACAGTAATAATAATCATACCATAACTGCATATATTTGATTATTAAAGTTTTTTTTAAAATTATTATTATACTAAAGTTGAGACAAAGTTAATATTTAGGTGCGACAAAAAATAATTGTTTTTAAAATTAGTGATCTTTTTTAGTTTTAGGTTAAAGGTTAAGACATTGAGAATAATAATAAGTAGTATATAATAGAGTAAGTATTAAAGTGAATAACATTTGTATTAATTATTTGTGTTATGCATATGTCCAAAATTAAAATTTACAATAATATTGAAGTTGTTTATTTTGTAAACTTGTTTAAAAAAAATAAACAACTTTGCGATTTTTTTATATTATTAATTCAAAATATTCTTGAAAAATTTTTTTCGAATATTATTATTATTTTGATATTATTGTTGATATTGATATTTAGTAGTTGTATTGGCACTCTTATAAATCCTAGCTAAACATACAGTAAATTGCAATTTTCAATATCGCGTGTGCTTTTGTGTGGTGAACACGATTGATGCAAACCAAAATAAAATCAGAACTAAGTCATTATTAGTTTATTAAATAAAAACGAAAATGTGTTCCCGAAAATAAAAAACTAGAAATTGAAATAATAACAAATATTGATATGTTTATTCATCGAACATTAAATTTAATCTATTTTGTCGAAGTAGTATTTACACAGAAGAGAGAAAAATACGAATGAATTTTACCAAATTTTTGATATGTTTATTTGTCTGTCAAGACTCGAAAATGTGTTTAGACATTTATAGAGTGTCTTACGAAATGTTTATATATGACAAACTCATTTGAGAGACAGATTATGTGCACTTATTTTTAACAAAAGATTAGCTTTGAAAAAATAAATAAACGCTGTGATCAAGCGATGCAAATCAAACAGTTATTCCGCAAAATTTATTTGACATTCGAACTAAAAGCGGTTTTAAACGTTTTTTTATTATTATTTTCTTTTAACTGATTCATGAAATTTTGAAGTATAGAGAAATTTTTAGAGAGAAGAAAAAAAGTTGTTTAAAAGAGTAAAGTTAAACATATTCTGGAAGACTAATAACTTAAATGTTTTTACGAAGCTATTTGACAATTCAGTAAATTTTACGGATTACATGCGAGCAAAAAAATCAAAACGACAAAAAAATCTGTCCATGAGTTTAAACACATAAAACTAATGAAATGTCAAATTTAGCATAATAGGAAAAAGCGGGTTTTCATATTTAAAATTCTAAAGCCTAAGATTTTCCAATTAATAAATAAAATTTATTTTGCAAAATAGTATATTAAAAAATAAATAAAAAGCATCAATCGATTTGTCCGTAATATGTACAGTACATTGAAATATATAATTATTGTTTTACATTATTATATGTTGGTCACAATTTTAGCATATTTTTCCTCTGAAATGACTGTAATACAAGTGTATAAACAATTACACAATAAGATTGTCATTTTGAAATTTTTCTTAACACAATTTTCAATAAGGAAATTGTATTACAGTGTCTTTTTTTCATTTAAAACATAAATATAAAGCTCGTAAAATGTATTTAGTCATAAACACCAAGAGAAACAGTTATTTAATCTTAATCTTATGCATAATTTATGTTTTTTATTTATAATATAAAGCAAAAAATGAAAACAGCTATCGTTGGAAGACTTTTCGCTGAAAACGTTTCATCACATAAGCATATATACATATACATACATATACATATGTATGCCATGATATGATATGATGCAAACCTTTCATTATATATATAGAGTTAAAGAGTGTCCTCAAACAAAAAGCAGCTCTAAGTGATGAGTTTATACCTGAATTAAAATTTCATTTCTAGTTCCCTAACCATATATCTAATGTATTGTTTGAAAAAATTTATGTTTGTTATATATATATATACCGTATTCTACGCTAGTAGTACGTAGTAGTAGAAAAAAACGAAAAATAAGATTCACAGAATAATATATTATAACAAAAATGTATGAGAAAAACAGATCGATAAAAGATATATATAGAAAGACAAAGATGGTCAGTGAGTGCTATATAGAAAAACTTTCATTTACATATATGTTACTTAAATTTTGATATAAGCTATAACTTTTACCGAAAAAAAAGTGGAGTGAGTTCATTCCCAGTAATGATAAATTAAAATGTCATTATTAAATTGATTACATTGCACTTTCATTCCAATACCTGCGGTGAACGCTATAGAGTTATATCCTAACATATTACAGCTTACGAGTTTGTGTTCAGTTTGTGTGTGTGTGTGTTCATAGTGTTTCATGCAAAGAGTTTAAATTCATTGCGTTTATTGTGTTATATTCATTTTTTTCACTCTTTTATTATTAAAATATATTTTATAAAAAGCGTTGTAATATGAGTACTGGTTTTAATAGTGTCAGAATGCGTGACTATCAACTATTCCTCTATTTATTACTCATAATTATTGAATGATTTTGTACTTAACATACATAATAAGTAGTTCATTGCGATTCCGAGCATGTTTTCGCTTTATGAAACGAAATCATTTAAATATTTGTCATTATGAATGGAATTGTGTAATTTTAATCCTAACATTCGCAACTATTTCTGTATATATGATTAGACTGTCGTTGACGTAGCTCTTCAAATAATTATTACTTTTATTTTATTTTATTTTTTCATTATATTTGATTTTTTGATTAAACATAGTCTTAATTTATGAAATTCCAAATCAAACAAAATTTGTTATGATTAATTGACAACAAATTAAATTTTGATTAAAATAAAATTCTAAAAACTAAGGCGTTTGGAACTAAACTATAAAGCTTTGATAAAAGTTTAATAACTCATAATTTTGTTTGATTAAAACAAAGCGCTAATCCGTTCAATCTAACAACAGATATGAAAAAAATTTGCTAAAAATTCAAACTAGAATACCATTTATCATTACTGTTATACAATATTATTATATTCGAGAGCTGCAATTTTAACTATCTGTGAATTCAGTGGTGGGTAATATCGAATTAATGTTAGCTTTGCTGCGGCGAAACAACAAACAATGCATTTTATGATATGTATCTCTTGGTGATATGATCCACATTTAATTGATATTAATTTCTATCACAATTTAGTTTCTGTGGCTTCAATTATAATTTAAAATCTGAATAATTCTTTTTATAGTAATAATAATAATATTAATAAAAATTAAATGAGTACTAATTATAATTTAAAAATCATTATTTCATATACCATTACAACAACACTAAAAAAAGTTCAACAAAAAAATTTGTCTCTAAAGAACAAATTGCACAATCAAATACCAAATGTAAAATAATATTTACTAATAATAACAAAAATTAATAAAATCTTTAATATATTCAATATATTAAATATATAGAAAAAAATTCTATCCGAATATGAGATTCAATTTAACACAAAAAAAACATATATATATTATATATATATCAATAACAATATAATTGTACTTAAAAATATAACACCACGTTATTAATAACTAGCATAAGGTGTATATATATAATATTAATAATGTAATTTATATTATGAACTAAAACTGTCCAACCGATAGATAATAAACACCTAACACTTTGAAATAATCATAAAATCATCGGCATAACCACAACTGTTATTACTAAAGTCATATATTGCTATCGATTTTTGTTTTTGGTTTACCATTCAGAGAATAAAACGTAATTTTAACATAATTATACGCATAATAATAAAGTGATATATATTTGGTGTAGAAACTACTGCCTAATAATATCGAAATGTATATATCGTTTAACATTTATTTCTTTTTTTACTAACCCTGTCTCTGTTGTTCAGTAGCGAAAAAAATCACTAATCACTTATAATATTGCCGTGATTTTTTTTGAATCAATTTATTCAATAACGTGTTGTGTATTTTGAAATATTGCACTAAAATTTCTATAATAATATATTATAATATATATAATAATTAATGAGAATGAAAATTATTTGGAGAAAATGTGTTGTTTTTTTTCATGATTTAAATTGTCAATGAAAACCGTTATGTGTTGAGAGAGAATTTTCATTTCAATATAATTTTTCTGAGTTGATTGATCACACATTAAGTTGTGGTCCACTGCTTTTCACAAACACACACATATACAGATATATATAGATATATATATATATATGTATATATATATGCATATATTTAATATATATTACAAAATAATCATTATATAAACCGAAAGGTGCATTTGCAAGAAGACTTGACAATACGAAGAGTAGTGGTAGTGGTAGTGAAGGATAGAAAGTGTTTTGAAGGATCAAACGTTTAGATCGAGAGACAGTTTATATTTACATAATAAGCGATTTTGTGTGAAGAGTTGGTGTTTCTATAGCTTAAGATTACATCAAATAAATATAAAAAAAATGATATCTATCTGACAGCAACGAGAAAATAAATTAAGAACACTTAAAAATATCCTATCGATAAAAAACAAAAAAAAACCACAACCAAAACACCACCGAAGAGTGTGACAAAACTGTTAAATGTGAGTATAGAGTACTGTAGTTAAACTAATTTCAAATAAAATAAAAAAAATAAAAATAGTAGTATTCATTGAATTAATTAATAGACAAAAAATACGTGAATTGATTGTTACTTACCAGTTAAGAATTTAAATTTCTATTTTGTTTAGAGCAGCGCATTAGCATAAAACCAATAACCATGGGTTATAGAGGATTACTTTAAAGGAGATGTAGGCATACTCTTCCATAAAAGAGGAAGTTGAGCATTCTGTATGCTGTAATGAATTAGACATGAATACTATTAGTTCAAAACAAATGACAGTACAGTGTCATCGAATTTTTACCATCAAAAAAAATTTGTTAAAAAACAACAAGAATATAATACAGAATAGTAAAAACACTACTTTTTAACAATATATTTTCAATTCATTATTAAGACTCAAAATTCTATTTTGAAAAGTTTTTTTCGTAAATTGAGTTAAAATCATTCACAATGCAATCGCATATACGCTTATAAAAGAGAGAGTACTGCGTAAACAGGCATAGTTTAGCCTTAAGCAATAAGGGATTAATGTATATGATAAATTAAAAAGTTTCTTTATTGAAACTGGAAATTTTTTCCTCACGAAACAGAGTTTTAACAAGAAGACGACGAGAGAACAAAGAAAACATGCAATTTTAAATGATAAAGCTATAGTAAAAAACGTAAATTGAGTCTTTAGCGAAATGACATGATCCGCACTGTAACAAACATTATTCCTTAATAAGTATACACACAGTCACTATAAAAAGACATATTTCTAACAATAAACCAATGTAATGGCAATTTTTTTTTTAAAAAAACATGTTATCGTTACATTGTTAGCAAAGCAAATTTTTTTGTCATACAAATAAATATATATGGATATTCCGTGGAAATATGATAAAATATTTTGAAAAATTGGATTGCATTCAATTATAAAGAAATGACTCTTTTTCTGAAATAAAATGTTACTCTTTATTCTATATATAAAGGACATCAATGTTATAGAGAACGCACATAAATATATTGCGGAATGAGTGTGTCTCGGAGTTTTTTGCGCGATTCTTAATATAAATCTTAAATACAAGAGATGGTTACATCTTTTCATCATATAATAATCTATAATAATCATAACAAATTATACCTTTTAAATTTAGCACATACTTTATACTATATATATATACTGAAACTGTTTTCAAATTAATACTAATAAATACATTTAAATCACTTTCAACAATAAATATGTCCGATTTGCTTATTTGCTTTTCCTTTTAACAATTATGTGTTTAGCTTTATGTGCACATAATTTCTCATTTACTCTAGAGATATATATACCCCTAAAATTGCGAAGATAATGCGCGCATTATCTTAAGAAAAAAAATGAATTATAGGTATATTAAATATATCAATGGATGCGCACCTAATATCGATGCGTCTTATTTTAACTAAAATGGTATAAAAATGAGTTTAAAAAGAATGGCATTGTTCGAAATTCATCAAAAAACTTTCATTAACTAAATTACTTGAAATATATTAAATATTATATATATTAAAAACTCTAGAATCTAAAATCTATTTGATGTTAAGCGCTATAGGATTCAGTAGACCATATTATTTTCAACCACAATTACACTATAATTAATTTTGCGTGCGTACTATACATGGATGCGTATTAATTATCTTAAGTAAAAACTTATAAAGTATTTTTTTAAAATTCAGAGATATGTATCATATATAGAGCGCATTATCTTTGGAATTTTATGGGTATTGATATTTGCAAAAAGGGTCCCAAAATGTCAATTTGGTTTTAATCACACGTAATACATAATATAATAAAATTGCCACCAAAACAACCATAACAACCATGACTATCAATGGTATATATTTATATATTTACATTATAAATATTGGTTTTACTTAATACGGAGCAAACTTGCGATCAGTCTTTGCTTTGTTACCATTCTCAACGATTCCAGTTGTCGCTGCTGTCGCTCGAATTTTGGTTGTCAATGATTTTATATTTCTAGATCCGAAGACGTTGTTGAGGTCGTGAGTTGCGAAAAGGGTGCCAGAAAGGGTTGATGCGGGGACAGCAGCAGCAGCAGCAGCCAATTGAGTCAAAGGAATTGCCAATGGGGTCGAGGTGAGGCGGGTATATGTTGAATTGTTTGGATTTGCTGATAAGGATGGATCTAGGGTCAGGTTCTTGTGTAATTCCATGCTAGATTGGGTAAAGAATAAGAAAGGGAATAATAAGTGATACTATTTTTTGAGAGATAGAGAGACGTAGTTTGGAGTTAAAAGAAAATTAGAATTAAAATACAGATTTAAATTCTTATTTTTGTTATTCTTCTGTATCGTCATGTATTCAATCAAAGTTATTCTTGATTTCTCTGAGACGCTCGGATGCTTATTTCCGCGATCTTTTGCCTTTGCCTTAGGGTTCGGGGGTACTTAATTAACAGGGAAGGAATCATAAGCGAGTGATAAGACAGTTTAATTAGAATTTCAGGCAAAGTTTCTCAATGAAATCAAAAAAAAAATTAGATTAAATACTTCGCGATACAGAAGAATAAAAAATTAAGAATTTAAATGTGCTCAAACAACGAAAAAACAAAAAACTTAATTTTAAAATACAGATGTTTTCAATAAATGAAAGCTGTTCCTCATACACCTCAACAACGTCCTAAATATAGGTTGTAAGCCAAAGCTTTTCTTTGTCTTAATCGTTAATGGTTTTACTGGGAAAAATGTCTTGTTTTTTCATCATTTCGAGGCAGCAACGATGAGTTTATAAAATCTTAATTGTACTTTATCGTGTAATTGTTAGGATCCGGATAATATGCAGGAAAAACCGGAGATATATTACTTTCAAATATGCATTAAAAACTCTATTATATGCACTAAAACAAACATAAATTATTTTGCATATTTTGTTAAGATCAAAAACAGTTTTTGGGAAATAATTAGTAAATAATCTGGACCTTCTCAATCCTGAATGAATAAAGTCTGCTAATGGCGACTCCCAAGCTATATTCATTCAGAATTTAAAAGGTCCAGATTGCTGGACGAAATATTAAATAAAAACTGTCTGATCATCACATAAAATGCAGAACAATTGAGTCAATAATTAAATTTTTAAACTTTAATAATTTTAAAAATACAATTATGTCATTAAAGCTTAGTAATGTTAGGTATAAATTCAATTTATATTTTACATTGTATATTCTTTTACATTTGAATATCAATGAACGTGAAAGTTTTACAAGTCATTTTATTAACGAAAATTAAAAACGAAAATCTATGCCATTTTTACGCTATTAAAGTCAACAAACTTAAAGCTGCAACACGCGTATAAACAGTTTCGTGCCTGCAAACTCTTATAATTTTCCCGTTTTATATCAGCCTTTCAATCATTACTGATCATTAAAAATTAGCGCAAAATATTACATTATTTCACATAAAATTGTAAATATATGCATTTTTGAATACTTTAAAATACGCATGCAAAACCAAAAAGTTAGAAACTTTATGCATTTATACGCATTTCGATGCAGTTATCCGGATCCAGGTTAACTCGTAAGCATACTGCGTCGTAATGCTGCGGCAGCAACAACACTACGATAGGCTATGATACAGTGTACTTAAATTATATGTTAAACAATAATAATTTATTATTTAGTCGATAGTTAAGCCGGTGTTTGGCCGTAATGAAAATTTAAGACCAAATGCAACGTTTTTTTTTTGTTTCATTTATAAATTAATAAACAATACCATGCATTTTTAAGTAGACTGCACCATATAAGCGCGCATTTTATATATCAAAACTCAGAATAAACGCGGTTTGTATGACATTTTTATATCTAATTACAAAGCATGGCAACGCAGCTCTAATTATTTATTTTCGAGAAAAAAAGATTATATATAATATAACGAAAATATGATTATATTTATGTAGTTCTAGCAATTTTCGTGACTCGACAAATACAGAGTAAAGCGCATTTCAAAGGTTTATCTCGACTATAACTATATATATACTGTATAAGTATGTACTCGTATGCCGTATAACTGTATCGATCGCTTACCTTGTATTGATTAAATACTGCGCCAAGTTTATAGACTCAGGTGTTCCTGAAATGGCGACTGCTCTATCCTTAGAACCTTCTTCTGAGTTTGAGATTTTTATGGTGGCACCAGAAAGTTGCCTAATAAATCAAACCAAAAACAGCTCGCATTAATAAAGCAATAAATTGGTGAAATTTAACGCGTTGTTTACCTAATTTCATTAATTTTAGCGCCACCCTTCCCGATAATACACCCGATTAAATCATTGGGTATACTCATCTCGGTGGTAGCTGTGGCTGTGGAGGCCAAGGCAGCAGTGGCTGCGCCGTGTTGGCCCAAACTATTGGCTGCTGCCAAAGTTGCCAAGGCTGTCATAAATATGCAACCAAATGTTAATTAAACATTTTCATAAATTAATTTTCACTCCGACAAAACTTTAATCAATTTCAATTAATTCTTGGTACAAATAGCGTGAATGGCTGCGCAATCATAAAACGCTATAATTAACTACGTTTTGATTAAAAAACATGATTTTATGGGTTACTTAATCGCCACTAAAGTGATTAAAGTTATTTATTAATCGAAGTGAGTTAATACTACTTGAGTTTTATGAAAGTTTGTAAAAAAAGAAAAATAAAGGAATGGAAACAACCAAGCGAGGGATACCTTGAGGATTGAGGGTCCCAACGTTGTGCCCAGGAAGGAGAGGGGCATGCTGTAACGCCAGTCTATGCAACTTCGTGAGCTGATATGATATTCAATTATGTCAATTTGAATTTTTGGTGGTACAATAGCAGATATATCGGTGAGGAGAGATCAAGAAAAGGAAAAAGAGGATATAAACAATTTGAGTAATAAACAATATGTAATTTTCAATATTATAGCGTATATATTACACAATACTTTTTTACAAGTATTATTTAATATATTAATAATGGTATCCATGTATTATTAAATTCATAGCATTTTTTAGATAAATCATCAATTTTTGTAAATAACAATGTCAAATGATAACTATAATATCTCTAACATATATATATATTTGCGTATATTAATATTAATATATACAGCATTATTCTGCGCTAAAACTTGGAACCATTTTTCTTACCAAATATTTATAATCCTTAAATAAAAGAAATAAGTATTGGTAACAAATTTCGATAACGTGCACAAAGCAAAAAAATTGTTACAAAGTAGTAAAATAGATCAACGTATTAATAAATTGGAAGACACAGCAAATTGTTAGACACATGCGATAGTTTTTACGAAGAAAGTTCACAAAACACAACGAAAAAATGAAAAGCAGGAAAAAGAAAAGGAAGTGTGGAATTGATCAACATTTAAATTTGATTGTTCGGCGGAGTTTACCTGGTAATGGAGGCTGGAGAAGGTTAAAGCAGGTGAAAGAAAGTTTTGCACGATATGGTGCATAAATTGTTATTTTGGATTGTTTTAAAATTACTAATTCGTACAGTGAGATATTAAATGTGGATAATATAGACACAAACATAAAACAGCTTTGTTTTGATATTAAAATAAAACTTACAAAAGCAGTGTTTCCAATCTGCAGCCCCGATGCAGGAAACTCCACTAAGCCGTGACACTGTTGATCACATAAACCCTGTCAGTTATTTGGTTGGGTATAAGGAACTGAATTGTGCTAATTTTATTTGCTCGTAGAGTACTTCAACTTATGTTATAGAGCGTCTCATATCACAAATTAAAACAATTAATGATAACAAAAGTGCAATTATAAGTGAGTTATTATTATTATAAGGAAAATAAAAACGTGTATAAACAAAATTATAGGCAAAAATTAGTTGTCAAATATATTTTAAAAAAGTAATTAAGGGAAAACCAAATAATTTGGTAGCTCTATCACAACATGCACTGCTTTATAAGTTAAGCATTGCACTGCAGAAGCACTTTTCAACGATACAATAAATAAAGATTACTGATTAGGTAATAGCTAAGGATTCTAGTACTTCACTAACTTAATACTTACATCCGGATGAGGGATTGCGTATTGTCCTTGTATTGTGTATGCCTGTCCGCCAGCAAATATCACTGGAGGCATTGCTGGCTTAGGACGGTAAGGGATTGTCGCTCCTTTTGGTGGCGACTGAAATATTAACAAAAATTTATTTATCAATTATAACTCATACACTGTAGTTGTAGAACGTGGTCCTTATAATCAATTTAATTTTACAGTATATCATTTCGTACTACTGTAACAGCAGCACTCTTTAAATGTTAGTGTATTTTTTCTATAATTGCTCTATTTTTTACTGACAATTTTGTCATAATAAATTAGTCTCGCAATCAATAACGTAATGTGTTAGAAACAAATATAAATTTTTAAGATATTCGTAATTTAATTTGAATGTATTACTAATTCGAAGTAAATTTATTGTCACAGTTCATGAGTAAACACAAGCTTACGTTAGTTTCATTATATTCACTGATGGCGAGTAAACACGTATAGATAGATAATGATGATAAGTATATGATACCTGTTTACGCTACACACTTCAAACATTGTAATAAGTTTACTAAACCTTCTATGTTTTCATAGTGTTTCAAATTTAACAACAAAAATTTATACCAGTAATAAAATAAAAATTAAATTTATAAAAGTAGTAAAATGTTTTGTTTTTGTTGATAAAATTAACAATTGTTAATAAAACGGGTATTATTTTTTACGATTGAAAATATGTACCAATTAACAGTACAATTATGTAGAGGAAATTAAAGCATTATAATTAATGATGGCAGAAAGCTCAAGCTCAGGCTGAAAACTAATAATAAACATAATCTTAATTGCAAGCTTTTGAGTTAATGTAAGCGATATTTTACTAATAGTTATGACTTAAAAATTGGATTATGTAAATATACAAATATAAAACTCATATTAATAGTGAAATTATTTTTTTTTGTAAGATATAAGCTCACAGTAAAGCTCAAGCCATTTCGTAAATTAGTAAGCTCAAGCTGAGGAGAACATTTTAATTTTTAAGCTCAGCTCAATTTTTTCCAGTTTTGAGCTTAAGCTCTGCCAGTTCAAGCTCAAGCTCAGCAAAATTGAGCTTTCTGCAATCATTAATTATAATAAGCTTATAATAAAATTTTATTTAACTAAAAAATTGTTATAATTTTGAGTCGAATACGTATATAAATTCATAATAAATAGTCCAAATACAGTAATTATTAAAACATTATACTGTACAGGATTGCAATTGCAAAACACTTTTTCTCATAAAAAGATTAAGTATTATATTGATTTTTGACTTTACTATTTATGGATAAGATTTTATTAAAATTAATGTTTCCTAATCCCAACATTCTCTTGTTAGACTTAACAAAGGCCGGTACGTTCAGGTAGTTGTCTGACAATTTAATTTACTTATAAGGCAGTAAAATAAGCATTTATTTCTTCGAATGTTAAATAAATTAATAATATAATGGAAACAAAACACCCTTCCAGCTTTCTCTCTCATCTTATTATAATAAACAGTCGATAATACGAAAACTTTCTTCCCTTCGAATAATTGCCAGCTAATAACAAATTGCTAAAAACAAATGAGACAACTTTTCCAACTAAGACTGGATGGGAATTGCTTTTACATGCTCGTACCTTATTTTCTAATTCATTACAAGTACCGTATATGACATTTCGCATTATGCCACTAGTGTTTTATAAGAACAAGATTCAATATAGGCATTATCATCATTTATGCATTGGCAACTTAAAATATTAATAACGTGTTTTTGTCTAATCGAAACAAAAAGAAACACAAATGTTAAACATACGATGCTTACGACATCGTTAGACATCATTTACACCTCAAACGTTGTAGTCGTAATAATTGTAGTCGAAAATTAGATACTATTTTGATAATATATAAAGAATTTAAAGGGATATAAAATTATTTTGTTGAAATTTAATGGACTCGAATTTGAATATAAAGTATATGATTAACCACTTCTATGACTAAACCGTCACTTAGTGTGCGCTAAGAATAGTGTGTACAGTGCCGTACACTTATGGCTTTGCAAAAGACATTTGATATTTTCAAATAAATATGTATTATTTTTTTATGGTTAGTGATGATGCACTCCTCAACGTAGAGATAATACAATAATAATTGTCATTATTGGTAGTGATAAATTATAGTGAAAACGATTAATAACGTGTTTACCTCCATCATGACACAACATATCTGGTAAATGCATTTTGTAATAGACTCTGATGTTCCCGATACTGTCACAGCCCTTTCAGTTGAATTTGGTAACATTTCACTCGCTACTTGTATGGTAGCGCCAGTTATCTATGACAATGAAAAATGAATCAAAATGAATAGTCTTTGAATAAAGTTAATATATCGAACCGAATTTAATCAATTAAGTTATCGACCATACGGTATACTACTTATCGTATTCAATGTAATTCAGTGTATATACCTCTCTAATTTCTTTAATCTTGGCGCCTCCTTTTCCAATTAATGAGCCACATTGACTAGCAGGAACAATTAGCCTCAATGTCACTTGAGGTTTGGGAATTGTCGTTCCTGGGGTACTACTATTTTGGACATCCTAATCAAACATAGCATGAAAAAACTTTTTGTGTTAACTTTAACTGTAGATATATTGCGTAAAGCAACAAAAATTGCGTAAATTACTTCTTCGAATTTACGGGAAATGAGAGAGAAAGCTTTAAGAATAGCCTCTGTAGAGCCTGTCACTGTTACGATTCGTTCTGGACACGAGCCATCGGAGATGTTAATTTTGGCACCGCTCTAACGTAAAAATAGTACTCGTTTAGAATCAGTTAATCAGTTTGTATTCATTAAAATACTTTCAACTATTTAATATACTCGTCATAGCGTTTAAAACATCTACACTAAACGTCACAACATTGAAATTTATTTTTTATTAATGCTAACCTCTTCACGGAATTTTTTAATATTGTCTCCTTTTTTGCCAATTATACTGCCGACTTCCTGCAATAGTTTTAAAATATATTAAACTATATTATTAGAAACAACAGCATATTCCGTAACATTTAATTAACGCGAATAAACGCAAGCATATATATTTTTAGAAAAAAACGCGTAAACGTATAAAAACTAACACGTGTAAGCCTTAATCCATTTTACTGAAAAGTCGAGATTCTATTCAGGATAGACCTTCAGAAACTCAGGCGCATCTAAAAGAATTTTTTTTTTGAAAAGCGTTTTATTTTTATCGGACATAAAGCAAGTCACGCGAACACTGGTTTTGGCACATTGACACGAGCGCCCAAACATAGCGAAATACATGCCTTACGCGTGTGCATCACCGGTTTGTCACAATTTCTACACATGTAATTATTATTTTTTGTCTAATACATTACATTATGCAGATGTGCTTAAAATAAAAAATAGTATTTAACACTAATACGTTGGCACATAAAACCAAAGCGAATAAAGTAAGATAAATTATTTATGTATATATGCTTTTCTTTTCTTCAATTAATCTCCGAGTCATTTATTACCGGATCAATAATATTTATTTGGTAACATTTCTCCCACTTTCTCTCGCTTAAGAGGCGGACAAACAGTAAAGTATCTAATACTGGTTCTGTCTT
The DNA here is from genome assembly GCA_034700185.1 of Phthiracarus laevigatus. NCBI lineage: Eukaryota > Metazoa > Arthropoda > Arachnida > Sarcoptiformes > Phthiracaridae > Phthiracarus > Phthiracarus laevigatus. The sequence goes on along the minus strand of JAQIXJ010000086.1, from coordinate 32,620 downwards.
TATCATTCAGCAAAAAGATTTTGATAACATGAGCCAGAATTATTTAGTAGTTTTTAATAGAAAAAAGCACTATGAATATTGTTGTTCTGAATTATTCTAAAAAATGCCGTAAACTTAATAAATTTAGGCCCAAATGCACAATACAATAATGTGTAGTTTAAGTTTTAGTTCTTAATAAGAGTTTTTACTTTTTTATTATTTAAATAAAATAGAAGGTAAAAAGCAACACTGAAATAAATTAAAGTTGATAGTAATCAAATTTAAACTCATTATTAAATTTTATTATTGATAAAAATTAAACATTTGCTATAGTTATGCGAAAAACGAGTTTTCAATTTTTATAATTAAATTAAAATAAATTAAATTATAAAAATTGTTTTAAATTAATCTGTTGACAGAAAAAGTAATAATGTAAGCGGAAATATTTAATTAAAAATTCTACCTATTGTACTGAAACGTGATTCCTTTAAATCCTAATTTTAAAACATATTATTTTGGAATTTAATTCCATTCATGATTGTGAAATGACTAGACTTTTGTTGCCCATTGAAATTCTTTCTAAAAATGTTGAAGAATAACTATTTTTATATATTGTTATATTGAAGGAGTTGTTGAGGAATGTTAATCAAATTTAGGTATTAACATTTAAATAAAATCAACTAAAAAGCTATAGATAAAAATGGACAGCCAAAATTGAAAGGAGCCATAAAATAATAACAGTCCTAACTGAAACGCTAATAAAACAAACAGTCAGGGTAATCCAACCTCCCAATTTTACCACAGTCTCCGGGAATTTGCCTGATCATTCAGACTCCAAGTTATGTCATACGTCGAAATCAAGATTTCACAATGGGTAATCGTGCTTTATAATACTGAATGTTATTAAATTATGCTTAAATATTACAATCAGAAATATGTATTATTGTAAATTTAAATATGTATTGGTTTGAATTACATACAATCAAATGAGTAGCTCTAAAAATATTTCAAATTATATGTAAAGTATCAAATATATTTCAAAGATTTATATAACATTATAAGCTTTGGTTATTATAAAATATAATCACCCAGCCAACTCCCGGGTATAACATACATGTTTGAAATTCTCCATGGTTATGTTAAGAAGATAGTTGTTAGTCCCTAAATCAATATAACAAACAACGAACTACAAATACACATAGAGCCCACTTTCTATTCGGTAGCTCAGGTTTTATTAAATCTCAAATTTATGGGTTATATTAAAAGAGTAATAAGTCAAAGCTGTGTTTTCTCCAAATCAAGTTTAATTCTTTATTTAACTGTTAAGTCCTGGTAATTAAATTGGCAAAACCATAAGTTTACATTTTGCCTGTTTCGCATCCAAAAATCTAATTTAATATCCAATGGAAATAAGCTTATTTTCCGAAACTTGAACTTAAGCTCATAAAACAAAAACCTTTGAGCTTGAACTTCTAAATAAATTTTACTTTTGAACATTTTTAGAGCAGTGAGATTGAGTTTAATTACAAGCTAATATACTTTTACAAATTACTATTATAATTAATATGTAAAAAATTTGTTTAGGTTTAAAATCTGTTGAAAGTTTCATAAGTTAATTTGAATAATTTAAAAAAATGTACAATCCTTCTTTTTGACAATGGGCCAAAACAAACTAAGGGTTATAAAAAATAATAAAATTTCTTTCGTAACTATAGAAATCTAAGAAGGTTTAAAATTCTTGACTATCTTCACTTAAATTTTTGTTGAAAAATACTCAAAGAATACTCAAAAATGCGAATATTATTAAAATGTGAAAATCTGATTTATTCAAAATTATTTGCGTAAAAAACAAGATTTAGGCAAAAAATATTGAATTTCGTTAACTTTCGTGATATACTGCTTTGTAAAACCACAGTAATTAAAATTAAATTATCTTTAAAAAAATTAAAAGCAGTTTTAGAAAGCAAACATGTAAGCAATTAATCATTTTGTTTTAAATTTAGTAACATAACACATTTTTTTGCACAAACTCGATCATTTTAGGCAATTTTCTGTCCATAAAAAAGAGATGACTTTTTTCATATACGATATAGAAGAAGTGATTAAAAAATTTCCCCATTTACAAAATTGGATCAATATTTGAACGGAAATGGAATAAAAAAATTATTTTATAGTAGTATACAGGTAGTGGAATGAAAAATGATATTAATATGAACGCTGATGACACAAATAATCACAATCAAATCAAAAACTCAAGAATTTTTATTAAATTTTGAAAAATTCTTTGGAGAATAAAGACACAATCAGTTCACTTTAAATTTGGAAGATTCTCAGAAAAATATTTTATCTCATGTTGAATCACGAACGAACAATATGGTAGTTACCGCCAAACTCTCTCGTTGATCTCTAATATTTATTCTATAATTTATTCTATCTAATTATATCTAATATCATTCTAATATTTATTTGTTAACTCCTAAGTAAAAAATGTGATTGCAAATGTTAATTATACATTGTATATGCGAAAATAATATATAACTATCGGAAAGAAGGAATGGACAGATAGATAATGTCTAGGGATAAGATTTTCCTGGTAAATCCCGATTTTTATCTTCCATAAATTAACCAGGAGATTAATATATTAACTTCTATTAATTATAACAATTTAATTAAAAGTAGTTTTATTTTCCCGATTTTTCCCGGTTTTGGTGGTTTTGAGAAAAGTCCATTTTGTACATTATTTTGGAAAAGTTTCCGTTATGGGTATATTTAACAAGAAATTTCTAAATATAGAACAAAAGGCTTCTTAACTACTTCTTATATTAATCTAAAATAGGAGAATATTGCGTTTATTGTTATATTTCTGGAAATATAGTTCTAATGTATCGGACTTCTAATGATGAACGCTTACTTAAGGCATAGCTTTACGAGTTTGGTTAGTTTAATAAATATTTTGTGAGCAATAGGTAAAAATATATTTTAAATATGTTTCATAATATTCAATTCGAATTTTTTTGGAAATTATTATTTTTTGATCGCATTAAAAATAAATTTTAGTTCCCGGGTTCTATTCCCGCTTTTGGTACATTTTTGTTCCCGGTTCCCTCCCGTTTTGCCCAGTTTTTAGTCCCGGAAAATCCTTGCCCTAGCAATAACCTATGAAAAGTAGCTCCCTATGAATGTTTCGTTCTTGTTTTGCCTTTTGTTTCGATAAAGTTTTTTGTATCGTTATTTTGCGTTTACTGTTATTTTCTAAAGCTAACCAATAGAAAAAAAAACTAAAAATCACAATCTTTTAACTTTATAATGTAAACTTAATTACTTTAATTGTCTGAAAAGTTTTAAACATGGCTATCGATAGAATAGGTTGAGCTATAAAATAAATTGTACGTTAAATGAACAATACGTTTTGAATTAAAATTTGGCTTTTTTATTATTCACAATAGAATAAATTAATTACAGAAATGTAAATATTTACAAACAAAAAAAAACGAAACGAAAAGTTTACAATGATATCACAAAAATCTAATATTGAGGCCTCTATTGACGCAATAATAAACACATTGAATAGAGAGCATTACTTTTATTGTGAATAAGTTTGTAAGGCCACTGTTTTTCTCTGTAATCAAAACGAAATTAGTTATTACTGTATCGGGAGTAATACACATGTTTCTCTTATTAAGTGTAAGTGAATAATACCATGTTCTCCCAAATTACTATTTGACTCCGCGTTTGATGATTGAGGCTCAATAATTTCCTGATTATACGTTCTAATAACCAATTGCTCCTGAAATTCTGCTATATTTCGATGAAATAGAGCCACGCATCTTAGCTTTAGCTCTTGGATCTGAAAGTGTCGCCTTTCCATTGTAAATCGCAAACCAAGAATTTGTTTATTTCCCGTTTCTTTCGTATCGTATCGTATAAGTTGGCTTTCATTCGCCTTTAAGTCAATTAAGATTATTGTTTTTATTTATTAATATTTTTTTTGTTCCTTTACTTAAGAAACTTAAATCGACATAATCTAACTTATAAAATTTAATATTTACTTGTAGAGTTCTGGAAGCCGTATACATGTAATAAAAATTATTATATAATTTTAGCTAAAATCGTATCTTTATTAGGATTAAGAGCCGTTCTGTTATAAGAATTTTAGGATTCTAACCGTAAGATTTAAACGAAAAATAATAATAATAGAAATGAGGTGATATGATTTAATTACCTCTTGATTGATGACAAACCATTTAAGTTGAGCATCGTGTTCAGATGAAGTGCAATTAATATTGAGCACGTCATTAACGTGATAACTTTGTTTAACACCTTTTATTATTGGAGTTTGTCTATTTAGCTGAACAGACCAATCTAAACAAATCAATATTAATTTAATTTGAATTCTTTAAACCAAATCGATTGAAAAAATACTGAATAAAAAACATTCACAGATAATAAAAAGGATGATTTGAGATTATTCTTTGTAATTCGATATAACTCTAAAAAAAGACTCGCGAATGACACGATTAATACCTTTTCTCCACGAATACGAACTGGTGTGAGACTTATTCTTTGTATTGCCACCAATCAGATACTCGACAGCCTCAAACTCGTACACTAGCGTTAGCGTTGCTTTACACAGTAGAATTAATTGTCCGCGATTAAAATAATTAGGCGTTGCGTAAAATAAGAGACCTAATTTGGTGTTTTGTAAACCATCAGCATTTGTTTGGTGAGGATAATATATTAGTTGGTCAACTGTTGCCTATGAAAATAAGTTTACATCCGACGTGTGATATGCGTTGCATAGGAATAAAATAAAAAGAGGAAAAAAAAGTTAGCGATGCAGAAAAAAATCTTTCGAAGAAAATGCGAATTTGAAAGTACATTAGCTATAAATAACTGTGCGAAGAGAAACCGAATTTAAAGTATCAAATTTCTACTTAAATTCCTTTTGATTTAAAACTGCTTGTCGTTGAGCGCATTTTGATCTAAGTTTTTGCTAAGGGTTTGAAGCGTCTCTTCTTACCATTTTGTCATTTATAAACCAGTGAAGACGTGGAAAAGGTCTACCATCGCCTGATTTGCAGCTTAAATTAATCTTATCGTTGTAACCATAGAGAATCTCTTTTCCTTCAATTTTTAAATTCTCTTGTGGTAAAACTATAAACCACATTAAAAAAATGAAACAAAAATTAGAATTAGATAAATGACTAAAGTTTTTTTTGTATTCTCGTTACTGTATAAACCAATTTGTTATTTAAACTTTTGATATTGGATAATACAACTAAATATAATTAATTCCATCTAATTTTTTCGCAAATAATTTCCATAAAAAAAATTTCTTATATATTCTTTAAAAATATAGAACTTAAAAACTATGCTTACCATAAACTTTCATTAACTGTTCGCTTCTCATTGTCGAATAATAAGGACCTGAAAATATGCATTTATTTGTAGTGCAACAATAATAAAATTTTAAGAACAACGGATATTGAGATTACTATTTACAGAGTAAAGCAAGCTTAACGCTATGAAATGTTTTAATAAAACAAAAATTCAAAATTTCGCTCAACACAATTCTAAATATAGTTTTTACGATAGCGTTATTTAATGGAAAAAAATCTGTTTTAGATATTAAACTATTGCACGCATTGATAAAATCTGCGAACAAATATCAATATACCATTATATTTAGAATATTTGCGCAATGTTTGGTTAGGGATGAATGGAAACTATTGTGATTTGTTCAAATATTTCATTAATGGCTGTCAAGTTGTTTAGTATGGAAACAATTGTCATGAGATAACAGATTATTTCAAAGCTTTAACTAATCCTTATACTGAGATGGTTTTTATTAGAGCCGATAATCAATTAATTTTTCCAATTGAATTAAAATTTAGTTAGATTTACATTAAAATAATTTTTATTATACTCATAAATTTTTTGTAAAATGCATATAACAACAGATAGTTTATGGAGTAAACTCTTATTTAGTTCTAACTTTTACTCGCATAGCTTATAGGGAAAAATCTTCAGCTCAATTGAAGTGTTGACTTCTCATTGAATGTTTATCATAACTCTCATCCATTTTCTAAAGATGTTTCAGAAACACTTAAGGCTTTCGATATACAGTATACGATTTCTAAATGCAATCTCATCGTTAAATACAGAGATTTCTTTTACGAGTTAGTTTTAGATTTATGGTAATTAACTTTATGAAGAAGTGTTAATTTATATAAAGTACGAAATATGCTATACCTTCGGTACTTATCTCGCAGGCATACATTCCATCCGAAAACTTAACAATAAAAAATTATGTAAGATATGATAATTGGCTGTAATTGTGGTGTTTGTGGAACGCATTTTTATTTACTCACCAAATCTGTATAAGTTAAGTACGCATGAGACGCGTTTGAACGAAAAATCTGGAAATAGTCAAATTAAAATCTCTTTATTTTCTATACGTTTCGAGCTTTTATTTGATAAGTTAATTAATGTTTAAACTTAAATATATGGCAATCATTAATGTGTACGTTTGGAAACGCAGTTAAAACACGAAAAGAATAGTTTCCTCCCTAAAGATTACAACTAAACATAAAGGATTGACTTTGACGTGAAATATCGTGCAAAGTCTTTTCCAGCGTTTTATCGTGTGTTCAGATATCGAGCTAATCTGCCTTTAGTTTAGTTTTGTTCCCAGTTTTTGACGACACACCCAAAACTTTGTATGAACACAATCATTACACTAAAATAAGAGACACATTTGGCTATAATACCACTAAAACCGCTTTTATTATTCCCCGCAATTGTCTCTGTTTTTTTGCCTGAAAATACATTGCCATCTAAAAACATTTGCGATGAGTCATATAATTAAAGTCTGCTAAATCTCGGTATAAATTTTGTAGCAAAGGTTAGTTCTTTTAAATGTGGCGAAAAAATAAATAAATCGAAAGCAACTTGTTTTGTTGGTTAACATTAAAAAGTATGACTCACATCAACGTAAGCTCCTTTTAATTTAAAGTTTTGCGCTGGTTTCTCCACGCTTGGTATATAGCGATAGAATTCGACGTAGTCTTTATAATACTTAACAGAGTAGAGTTCGTCCCCTTCCAGATCGAAGTTACAGTGTAGTGTTACTGATTGTCCTCTCGCTACCGCTGCCGGGACTTCAAAGCGGTTGATTCTCAGACAATAGCTCACTGAAATTAAATCAATTAAGTTAAGTAAGTAAAGAACGATAAGTAAGATTAATATGTTCAAACTATCAAATTGATGCCTTCTATTTAATTAGTATATAATTAGTATCTATTAGTAATTACCGCAGTATTCTGTTTCTAAACAAAAGCATTCCAGTGTTTATTTTAAGCCTTTATATTTAGTTACTTATCCTTTTTTCTATCCGCGTTTAAATTTTATAACAAAATTAGAAGTTGAAATTTGCCGGTAATTACTGTTAACTTAAATTGAGATGTATTAATATTCAGAATAAACAAGAACCTCACATTCATGACATTGTTTGCGATCAATCTGTATTTACAATAATACATTACTCATTAGGAATATACTATAGATCTTTGTTTTATCCCCCTTAGAACGCACGGACCGATATTTTATAAAACCATACTTGATTTTTCGTATAACGTGAGCTGGAAAATTTTATTAATTATTTATGATTCAATTTATTAAATTCAATTCCAAAAGAATAACGATTTTTATAAATCTAAAAATCATATATATATAGTTCAAAGATGTCTGTCTGTGTGTATCCCGTTATGGGCGCCCCCTGGAGGGGATACCCCCTCGACACCTATATCGTTGGATGGGGTTCAAAGAGTAGAGTGCAAGTAAGGAGGTTTCGTGGTGGTGGGACCCCTCCTAAAAAATAGGGGTGGAAAAACTGTTTCATTAGCATTATAAGAGCTCCTACTGAACGTCCACCCCCTTAACTTTTATATCTGAGGATTCAGATCGAAGAGAGGAGTGAATGTGCGGGGTTTCGATGTGGTGGGCATGGGTATTATACCTTCTTGAAAAAGGGGTCAAAAAAGTTTTAAAATTTCCTTTCGACAGCTATATCATTAAACTCATCTCAAAAACGGAGTTAAAAGATGGGTCACTCGAGGGGTGGGCACCCCTTCATGAAAAATCTCTACATTCACAATTTACATAAATATTAATAATCCATGAGAAGCACGGGCTGAAACCTCGTGAAATATATTTATTAATAGTACATCAATTAAACCAACATTTTATTTTGTATTCAAATTGAAATTTAGAGCCTAATCTAAAATTAATCAAAAAATTTTGGTTAACATTTTGGTTATTAAATAAAATACATTATCTTCTTTAAATTATATTAAACAATGCATACATGATGCATATATTTCGATAATTATATGACCTTTTAAATGTGACCGCCTTTGTATATATTATATACAAATTTAACAGTAGATCGAGTTAAAGTGCAAACTGAATTGAAATAAATAAGAGTTATAGCTTTTAATAATACGTGACCAGAATCAATGACAATAATCAATAAAACTTTGATTTAAAAGTATTACCAATAAGAATATTATTGATTGGCAATACACGTTGACTTTAAAACGTAGAGTTCAATTCTTTATAACTTTTTATGGGAGTTTTTACAAAATTTTGTTCATTAACGAATAGAGTTTTATTAAAAAAGTGCTTTATTGTGTTCTGAAATTGTGATTCTACTTGAGTTTTTAGGTTTTCAACGGAATTCTGTGAATGATTATTATGCAACTCTCTAACTGACGAAAAACTACTAACGTGAACAGTGAAAAAATACAACAGATTGAACCGGTATCACTACTACTTACATTAGTGATTGAATATATTTAATTTCCCACTCCACTACCATGCCATTACCTAACTCAACATTTGTACTACCGTTTTATTACCGGCAAACTCAATTCTTTTCATTCCATTACCGTACCGTTACCGTGATTTTTTTCAATTCCACTACCATATCACACATTACCGTTTCACTATTGAAAAATTTTAGCTCTACACTCAACTTAATTTGTACCAAAATATTATTTTACGTGATAAGTTGCAATTTGAAATCATAAATTTCTGGAAAGCCTGATTATTTATTGTTTTTAAAAATTTAGTATTTATGAAACTGATATTGAAATATAAAAACTATCGTATTATGATGAATACATTATTTAAATACTTTTGTAAATCGGATCAAAACCACAAATATTCTTACCGCAAGCAAAAAATTCGTTACCGTTTAATTACCGGCAAACAATTTTTTCTTTCCATTAAAGTAACGCTGATCTCCAATTCCCTCACCATTCGGTAATGGCACTAAATTTTAATTTCTAAGATACATCTATCTGCCTTATAATTTTAAACATTTTAATTTATTAAAATTGTCAATACTAAATATAGCAGGTCGCACGTCAAATATGAGTTTTCATAAAAGTCCAAAATTTTTGGGATTATTCCAGAATCAGTACTATCAAAACTTTCTTCAGATTTAGTTTTCTATGAGCCCGTAGAACGGGCTTTTATTACTAGTAGTATATAATATATAATTAAATAGCATTCACAGTATTGAAACCAAGAAAATCATTACTGAAAATAAATGATCAAATGGAAAAATTTGTTAACAAAAAAAAATCAATGATTAATTCTACTTATTTGTGAAACTGTTAATGAAATGATAAATTGCTAATGTAATAATTAAATTAAGCATTCTTCTTGTAGAGAAACTTTTCATATGTACTTTTCATGGATAAACTTTTTGTATAAGTCAAAAATAGGAAAAAAACTAATTTCTAGTTCTAAAATATCTAATTAAAATAGCTCTTAATTATACTAAAAATATTCTGTAAAAAACGCTACAACAATACTGTTAGAGCAGGGCTGATAAAGCAGATGCGGAAGCTTCTACTTTTTAATAATTTTTTGCATATGAGGATTAATGACATTTTTTTATATGCGAGTTAAGTGCGAAGCGGATAAGTTATTTTTTTCTCATATCGGATGCGGGTTATTAGTAAATGATAAATTGGCGGATTATTCGTAATTATCCGCAGATTATTTTTTTCAGTATTTTTAAAAAGTGACTATAATTTATAGAATATTATAGAATATCATATAAAATATATAAGCTATTAATTAATAGAGTATTATTGCATTTAATTTTACTCAATAAATAAAACATTATCTTTTATTTATGTTTACCAAAGCATATGTAAAATATTATAAAATGCAGAAAAATATCTCTTTATTCATTTAACACTGTAATTATTTCTTTTAATATTTGAGATATTTGCCGATTACCGATGTATTGCTAAATAATAAATTGCTGTAATAATAAATAATTATTGTTGATGCGAATCGGGTCGGATAACATTAAGTATAGATTTTTGCAGATGGATTCGGATCTTAAATTTTTGAATCCGCGCCCAGCCCTAAATAATGTATTTAAATTTTACAGTTTGTCTCAAGATAATTGATAACAGTTAAAAAGTGAGTTAATCCCCAATCCTAAGAAAAACAAGTTACTCTAAAGGGTAACGATTGATATTTTTAATAAATTATTAAAAATTTTGATTAAATAAAAAATTATCCTCCAAATTCATTATTTTGTGAATATTATAATCTTTGAACATTTGTTTGTTAGATTTTTTCAAAATTTCAAGACGCTAATAATATTTTTTAAGAAATATATCTGAAAAAGAAAGATTATCGATAAAAAGAACTTTTAATATTTTTCTGAAAAGTTCTAAATTTCTTATCACGTTATTTGTTTCTCTTTTGCAACGCATATATAGTTAACCTGAAACCGAACATTAGAATACTATGATTTACTCTTTATGCTCAAAATAAATATAACGCACTCCTGTACATATTGTGTTATTTAGTTATTTATGACACATTCGTCAAACTGAACAACTTCGACGTCAATTCCTAAATTATAATTTTGAAAAATCGTAAAAACTTTATAGCTTACTGACTAAAAATAGAATACACGGTATGGTGAAGTAACGGTAGCATCAACTATATTATTATAAAGTAGAAGTGAATCACCGATGCATTACAAATAAGTATTAGTTTACTGATACAGTTATAGAAAATTGAACATTCGATGAAAAAAACACACTGTTTACCTTAAAATCGCACATATATTTAACGTTTCAAAATAGAATATTGTTATTAGCGATCAAAACTGCATTTGAATCCCAACAAAATAAGTTTAACGATGAAAATGCGAGAATTGAATTATTACTTAACAAAATGCGAGGCAAAAACGTATTATAATAATAGTAATAATAAAACGGATAATGGTTTTGAGTTCCGCTACACTGATTCTTGAACACTTTTAACATTATATAACACTAATATAGGAAAATTGAATGATACAATTTTTAGTTCAAAAATACGCTAATATTATGATATTGTGAATTAGATTCGATGGCAATAATATTGTGTCCAAAAAAGGTATTACTGTATAGTGCAATGAAAATGAGATGTTTTCCCGAAAAAAAAAACATGAGATCAGCATCATTAGTGTAAGCTATTGTCTACCAGTAAAATATCTTCAATGCTTCTCTGTTTCAATATTAATGAACGTCAGCTCTAAAAAAATTAGCTAATCTGCATCTAGTGATTAAAAAATAATAGCCAAGTGAATAGTATTTTGTTAAACTACTACTTAAGTAAATTATGCTGCCATGCATTCAAAGCACGCATTTTTACTCTGTACTGTATATTTTGGTAGAGTGGGTTACACATACTTCAATTTCAGTTATAAATGCATAATTCACGCTTCATCTCACACCCGTGTAATGATATTCAAGCATTTGATAAATGATTGCTTAAATTAAGAAATTTATTGTTGCAAAATGTTTTTAATAACACTCCAATATTACGCATATTGATCCTCAAATACGGCAATGTTTTATCTATGAGGGGGTTTTTGTTGGTATGCTATTATAAAGGCGCTATTGTTTGGTTTCGCGAACAATAAATTATTTTGCGAACATCATTTTAAATTTAAATAAATAATTTTTTCTCTTTAGCAATTATTTTCGATGCGAAGTTGATTAAATGCGTTTTTTTTAAATAAATGACTATACACTTTAATTAAGCGAAAATAGCAGTAAATAGCATTTCCAAGAGTAATAAAAAATTTTTCATTTAAATAATTCCAACACCGAATATAGTTGAATGAACGCAAGTGCGCATCGCTTTAGTAATCATTACTCAAATTGTTTAATTTAAAAAAATTTATGATTATTGAAAATAATTTAAATTAACATATTTTTTGTGGGAGAAAGTGAATTTATGATTGCAAAAAAGTATTATAAATCAATTTTCATTTGCTTAAACTTAGCAGTTTTTAAATTACATAATTAATTGATACTCAATCATTAGCGAAACAATTGCTCTTAGAAGTTTAATTGAATTTTAAATTTAAATTTAATTTTAATTTTCATAAGTGGTTTTACACTTTTTCCATTCATTTAATTTTTTGTATAAACAACTTCTGAACATGAAAGGAGTTGTATTAACATTCTCATCACTTTTGATATATTTTAATACTAGTGACAAACTTTAGTATTTTATTGTGAAAAATTAAATAATCCATCAATTGATTCACTGAATATGCGTTTTACATTCAATCTCTAATCATTATACAAGTAGCGGACACTGATTTAGGTTTACGCCATTGTTCTCCCCCTTCTCCTTCTTAATTCTAGTCCTGGAAACAAAGCCGAGGTGCCTATGATCTCGATCAATTTATCTGTGGAACAAAATGCGTTAACCCACTCATGTCTCGAGGCACTCGCATCTATTTATTCAGCTAACGTTAGCGTAATTAAGAATTTTAACTTTTAATTTGATAATTTAAAACCTGATTTCGAACCCAATAATTTTAACATTTAAGTTTTTAAACTGATAATAAGGCCGATTAATAATCCATCAATATATGCATTATTTAATAGACTGAAAAATTGATAATAATAACTTCATTTTATTTTATTTTGACCGAAAAGTGGGACTATTACATAAATGACTGAATCTCCTAAACATAAGAACAATTGACAAAAATTAGAATTACAAATGGTTTGTTTAAGTTACTATTATTCCACTTTATAGACATCCCTCGCTTCACTCGAATTTCTGAGCACCATTATTTATAAAGAGAAAAATAATATATATTTTTCGGTTTCTTATCATAAAAAAAAGATAAAGACGATGTCAATATTTTTGATTTATATTTTAATAAAACACAGTGATGACCATTTTAACGCATAAATTTTGTCAAAAAAAAATGAAATCCAAAGTCTTTGTTATGTTTAAGCTTACTGTACATTAGCTGATTAATTTTCCCTTTTTAAGTACATTTATTAGAATGGCGTGTATACGAATAAAAAACAAAAATTATAAAAAGGTAAGTATTTTAAAAGTTCAATAAAAAACAAAAATCTGAGTAGAATTACTTTCTCACGATTGTGAATAACCTACTATTTAAAACTCCATTCATATGAGTTTATTAGAAAACTTTCCGAACAAAATGTAGATTTTAAAATAGCATGATTAAAAGATTATTAACTTTTAGAATTTCTACTAAAACTAACTTTAATTAGAGCTAAAATTTTTACAATAACTTTTGAAATTGTAATAAAAGAAATTGTTCTTTAATTGCGAAAAATAATTACAGCGTCCTCACAATCTGTCTATTTTGAAGATTTTATGAATAGTTGATAAATTTAATATACAATGAATTACTGTGAATATACAGTAATCATAATAAATAATTAACTAACGAAACAGATTGCACTGTCTAAACAACAAAAATTACAATGAATTTATTTTACTAAGATCGTATACCTCCGTAATTTTTTGATTTCAATAATTAATGGAAAAGTAAAGATTTTTTTGATATCTTTATTCAATATTTTCAAGCAAAACAAAATACACGCGTCAATCTTATAAAAACCATTTTATTACACATTCATGCATTTTTTATCACATCGATTAAACTTTTTTTGTTCACAGATTTATTAATAATTTTAACAATGAATATGTATATACGTTTACCATTAAACAAACTTTTCTGATTATTATGAATTTATATCGATTATGTTAGAGAAATATAAATCTGTTGGAAAAATATTTATAAAGCTTTTTTTACATTTCAACGAAAATTTAGCTCAAAAATGATCGATTTGAGTAAAAAAATAAGCCACTTCATTATAAAATTAATCAAAAACAAGAATGAACATTAGTAATGCGCTCACTTTTGTTCAAATATTTTTTAAGTGAATAGATATGTACATTAGTTTAGAGATTTATAAATAATTGCATTTAATTTAGGCAAAAAAAATCTAATTAATTGCTTAAAATTTTTGTAATTTTATTTTAAACAACCATAACTTTTAATTATTATTGTTTCGATGAAAATTTTTTTGTACTTTAAAACAATGTTATAACCATGACTTTAGGATATCTTTATTCATTCTTAGTTTAGCTGTCGACGATTTAACATCAAACCTATTCTTACAGACACAATTAGGCGCGTGTCAAAACGTGTTTTAGTTTAATTAGTAAGACGCGTTATACAAAAAATTTACTCAAAATTCCCGATATTAACCATTCTGACCCGATTTTGTGTCAGTTTTGGTCAAATTTGCATCATGTTTAGTCATTTTTGACCCAATTTAAGCCTTGTTTTATCCATAATAAAGCCAATTTTTGCCTGAATTTGGACATTTTTTAGTCAATATTCGTCTATTTTAATGCATATTTTCCTCATTTAAAATCTATCCCTCAAAAAAAAGTCCACAGACATCCATCCAGTCACAGACAGACATGTCAAATCCAATAGCTGACTTTTACAAAGTGAGCTAAAAAAGTCTACAGACAGAGTCACAGACACACAGGAATCCCAAATCTAATAGCTCGACTTTTATAAACTGAGCTAAAAAATAATAATTGTTTATTTAAATGAAGAATATTTGTATTCATAGTTTTTCTTAGTAAATCTGTAATTTTAATGTACAAAAAATGCATTATATCTTTAATGTGCAATTTTATGACATATTTAAAAATCACTTCACTCTTGGGCCAGAAATTCAGTTTTTAAAAACTAACGTTCAAGAGAATTAATTTCAAATGAAAAATACATTGTCTATTGTTTATATTTCAGTATAAACATTTTAATTGTTTAATTTAGTGTATTTAAAATTAAATCATGCCACACATACACACACACACACACACACACCACAGATGATTCTACACTATAAAAAAATTCTCTAACTTAAGTTTTGGAATAATTCATTGTTACGCAAAAAAACTATTTATTATTTAACAGTTAGAATAAGGAAAACATTTTCAATGTACATATTAAGGCTTCGTTTTTTTTGTATAATATGAGTTTAATTTTTCTAATAGAAAAAAATTGATGCAATTTTTTATAATAATGATGTTCAATTTTTAAACCAATATAGAATAATTTAGGTGTATAATATATTATTAAAAATAGAGTAAATTTAGTTCGTATATAGATCTCAGTCTACTGTATGTGAGCAGTCCTACAATGGCTGGATCAAATATATTTGATAGTAATTCATTTATGGTGTTAGTCATGCGCATTTCGTTTTATATTTTAGAAATATCAACAAATAACAACAGAATCAGACGATGCGGAATCTTTGGCAAAGACTCGATTTGTGAAATCGAAAATAACTTTTATATTGTATTATAATCTCGCTACTTTTCCTCTTAAATATTTTATGTGATACTATATTTTAGATATTTTTTTAATTGAGTTGAAAATCAAATCTTATTTAATTTTTAAAAACTGGGAATAATATATGGAGCAATCAAACTAATGTATACCACAGGGATTTCTGTAAAAACATTAGAAAGAACTAATAAGATTTTTGATATTTGTAGGCACAAACGCTAGAATTAAGTTATGGTTTAAATTGGAGCGGAGTCTGAGTACTAACTCATTCTCAATCATTATCACATTATTAATGGAAAGTTTAATTGTGGCTGAAACGCAATATAAAATAGAATGCATCGAATTATCTTAAATGGTTTCTGCAAATTTCATTGTGAAATCTTGTGAACGGTTTGTGCATGAATGGTGCGCTACGCTATAATAATATAGTTAATAATAATATCGGGTCTAGCAATTCCACTGCAAACAACATTAATCACATTTGATTGAAAGTGACATTAGTAGGAGAGCCCAATGGATACAACTAATTATAGAACCGTTAATATAATAATAATAATGATGAACAAGTAATTGTGTTTAGCCATCAACTATGCGAATCACGTCCCAAATGAAAACGCAAGAAACGACAACAGTTCCAAACTTGTGCCTCGTATTGAATGTCGATAAGTTTTTTGAACACACTTCACCAAATGGTACACTTACCAAATGGTGAAACTGCATCATCAAACTTATACACTACAGTATACTCCAACTGCTTTACTGCTTTACTTTCGAGCACTACTTTAATAGAGACACCAACATTAATCTTATTTGAAAAAATTTGATCTTCAATATAACATAAGTTTATGTAAAAGAAAAAGAATGGAAAGATTAATCTAAAGCAGAAATCCAATACAAATAAAACCTATAAGTGAAAACTCGAGGAAAAAACATAGTTCGAATTTCTCTTTAGTAATACAGTATATAAAAATCACTTTTATTTTCTCAAATTTTGTTTTTAAAGTTTGTAGTACTAATTTTAAAAAATAAATATAGAAAAGTAACCGATGAAATCGATAATCTCCGCCCGTCTGTTCATATCTCCAGTAAAAATGACTTAAGAGTTAAGTATTTCAATAACAAAATTATTATAAGATTTCTGCATTTACACGAAACAAGAAACGCGTCAACTTAATAGTAAAATTATTACAAAATGATACTTTACTCAAAAAAAATCTTCCATCCCTAATATTTTGAAAACTAGGAATAAAAAGTTCTCCATCTACCCTTTAGAATAGTTCGTTGCACAATTAAATGACTCCACATTAAATATATATGCAGTAAATAATTTTTATGGAAAACAATTTTATTCAAATATTTTTTAACTAATACCGTTTTAAAAATCATTGTTGGATTATTCTGTATATTTTTAAAAAATACCCGAACAATATATGATCTAGTACGAATGCGTAGACCGGAAAGTAAGACAAACATTTTCAATTTCCTAAGGTTACTTGAGAAAGTGTGCTAAAAAATATTCATAAATTAAATATTTTCTTTCCTATTCTGTTTGACAAAGTCAATCAAGTGATGAGCACGACATTGCGGTAATATTGCGTATATGGTATGAGTTAAATTTTTAATGCCTTCGATCCTTCTTCAGACATGTTATCAAATAGAATAATAGAAAAATAGGCTTTGAATTTGGGCGATGACAAGAAAATCATTGGAATGATTCGATCATTTATTTAGGAAACACCCACCTGTTTCAGATAATATAGAGAGTATCGGTAACTGACAAATACGCTCGAAAGCTCATTCAATCACAATCTATCAAATAGTCTCATAAAATTATTCATCACTGTTAGTCTTGCTCATTCTCTCTCTCTCTCTCTCTCTCTCTCTCTCTCTCTCTCCTCACGTTACACATGGGAACTATGACTGCATACTGTCTAATTAGCAGACATAAATTTGCATACGTAAAGCTAATGCTAATTTGCGCTCACTCTTCAGATACTATTTATTAGTTAGGCTTCAACATAAACATTAATGCTAAATTCAATATGTGTTTCGCTAACACAAAAAACCGTTGAGTGATGCAAATTATAATAAACGCAAAAATGAAATAAGCCCTTCATCAACGCTAAATACTGAAACAACTAGTTTATATGCCTACTATAACTCTACTATACTCCGTTCACATATTTTGAGAGGCAGTGCCAGATAATACAAGTCTTGAATTTAAATTATGTATTTAAAAAAAGTGACTCAAAAATTGAGTGGAACTGCACTTCATTAGATAATAAGAAAAAAACCGTTTCTAACCCTATCAACAAATATCGTTTTCGCTTAAATATTTTGTTTGTTTTTTTATTTATAATAACAAATGCGGTAAAAAGCACGGCAACGCAGCGAATCTTGCATTTTAGGGATACTTTGGTAGAAACAAATAGGTTTTGCACAGTGAGATAGCATTCGCATTAGCGTTAGTGCGATCAAACGCGTACGTGATCGAGTTCATCAACAATCCCAATAACCCAATTTGTGAGTTATAGAATTGGCGTTAACATTCAAAAGAATCACCTTATTATTATATTGGAGGAGAGAGTCAGAGAGAAAAAAATCGCTACTCGAGGCTCTGCGGATCAATATTGAATTTTTCTTACGCCACTTCTCGTTTCGACTCTTATGAATACTATAAAACTATTTTAGCTTATTTGTGACTAAACGTTTCACAAAGTATTTTCCTTTTTTTGATTATATAGTAGCCTCCGGCTATAGAAAGTAAATGATTGAAAACTGAAGTGAATTCAAGATTAAAAGACAATTTTTATTATGCAATTTTCAGTCTCTTTAAATCATCTTAGTGAGCAAATCTAAAAAATTTAAAGATTACGGGGCAATGTTTTTACATAATGCATAAATTGTGTTACAAAATTTAGCATAAAAAGAGCCACAAATTAACATAAAACTGTTACGACATAAGACTATTAAAAATAATAGCGCTAAAGCTAACTTCACCGTAATGTGCGGAAGAAAAGCTGTAAAGCAAGCAATGGATAAGTTTTTGATATTGTATTCCAATAACTTTATACGAAATACGCTTCTTCGCGATAATGCTTTTGTTTTTAAAAAATATAAAAAATTTTGACGTCAAGGCAATAAGTTTCTTTTGCATGAAAACTATCACTTATTTTTTGCAGATCCGCGCCCATAAACTCAATACAAATAGTAATGCTTACACCGGTTTATGTGAACGTATACATATGCCTGCGCTGTATTACTTGGTATTAGCCTTTATTATGTTGTGAATCTGTTTTTAATGTTGAACGTATTTCCATTGGCATCGTATGGCATCGTCTATTCTATTACCTAACAAATTCAATTGCCTAAATTACTTTAAGATCCCGTTTTTTTAAGTCTATAACTCCTTTTTGAAATAGCGAATAGTGAGCTAGTTTTGTTGCCGCTGCTTAGCTTAAAATTTATATATTTTCTGAATCTACAAAAAGGTAATTTGCAAACTTCCTCTACTCTAACAATATAACTTCCGTGAAGAACTGCGTGAAATAAGACCATCATCGATAAGTATTATGCATTATATGGTTGTTTTGCATATTATATATGAACAAAAGCATCGATCAAAGTCATTACTATTATTTAATGGTTTTGCAACAAACAACGCAACGATTAAGTTGTGAAACGCTATCGCAAACTGATGATGATGTTGTATGAATGTTATCATTTTAAATAACTAAATTATCATTCATTCACATTCAATCCGTTTTTCTGCTTTTTTTAGTATTTTATCGCTAATCGTTTATTTAATTATTAAACAATATTAAAGAAACCAAAAAAAATTAATTAAATAGAAAATCATTTTTGAATCTTACCGCTTGTTAATCCGAATGCAAAAATGAAGAAACCAGTGAGAAGTGAAGAAACTTTTTGGATGATAAATGCCATTACTAATTTAAATGGCAAACTATTCCGCGAAAAGTGTGTTTCAAAGCACCAGAAAAGCAAATAAGTTTTCAAATTTTAAAATTGAACTTCTTTTGTCAAACTTTGATAGCTTGTTCACACTATACTTTGCAATTCAAAAACTATTATTAAAGCTTTGAAGATTCTGAAAAAGAGTCGTCGAGAGAGAGAGAGAGAGAGAGAGAGAGAGAGAGAGAGAGAGAGAGAGAGAGAGAGAGAGAGAGAGAGCAAAAGATTATGAAAAGTGAATATAAATTGTTGAACACATTTGGATAAGTTGAGAGCATAAAGAAAACGATTGGTTTGGTATCACATCAATAAGATTTGAACGTTTACAGAGCACCACTTTCAGCAATCGTATTAATTGACTAATTTCAAAATAAATTGATTGTGATGGCACAATACAGTTAAGAGTGGGCTGTATGTACACAAATCAATGTACTGTAAACACGCACGCATTAAAAGTTTGTCAAATTTGCCTTAAGTTTATCGCTGGAAAAATATATGGGCAAACGTGAACAGATGAGCAAATCCGAAGAAGTGGAGCGAACTGTGCGTTTGTTGCTTTGAATAGCAAACTGAAAACCAAAGTAGAGTTACGGCGCATTACAAAATTGAATGCGAGGTACATCAACATTGCTTATTGATCGCGAAAAAAAAACTTTTTTCTGCCCCAACAATAGAGTAAATACTATCGGAAAAAAGAGATAGAGATTGCAAAAATTTTACAATGGTAAAAGAGAGAAAAAAAGCTGTGTCCATAAGGGCGAAAATGATAGCGTTTGAGGTAATATGAACCGTTAGTGATAATTTAAAGCAGTGATTCACTACAGAAAAGCTTTCACCACACTTTCACCTGGTCGTCGATATTCAGCTGCACCTGTTACTAACACTGTTACCAGTGCAGTACTAACACGTTTTTCACTCTATCTGTATGTTTTCACTAAAACAGGGGATAACGGCATAACTGCTCCAATATGATTGAGTATTGCTTTTTTGTCTTGAATAATATCAATTTCGCATTTGCAATGTGCGGCTCAACAACGACTCACGGATTACTGTGTGCAACAAAAAAGAAACGTTTTCCTAGCCTTAGTTATTCGTTTAAGCGGATTTAGTGCGAGCAAAAATTTTTGTTTTCATTTCAAATTCAAAACGACAAATACCTAACAAATATCTAACATCAAATGATGCAAAGAAATACGGTTCAACACAACGCCAACAAATTGTTACTTGAGATACACAGCCATAGTAATGTCGTAATGTTGTTCTTTCTAACTTTACTCCATCCACACAGCATTAATACAGAACCGTACAGTACAGTATAGCACACTTGTAAGTTTACTTTCTATAAATTTTACTCCACGTGAAATTTGATCTCGAAGTTTATTCTTAGTTTACATCTTGCTTAGCAACTTTTTTCATATAAAAAACTCGCGCTATAATGTAAGCTAATGGAGTACATCACTGTGAAGATTTGTTCCTTATGTTATTATATCGGCGGATGGTTTTTTTTCGCCTAGAAAAATAAAAAACGAGAGATAAATTTAGTGCATACAAATTTATGAAGATTATATACATACCAATAAACTGCGCTTTTCGTGCCAAGCATTTCTAATTTTTTTTGTACTATTCACAAAACGCTAGTTTTTACGAATTTTATTTTATTAAGAATCCGGTGTTATTGAATATTTTTCTTAATATTAAGTTGTACTAAAGTTTTTTTTAAATTATTTAAAGAAAATATTTTTTCTCCTAAATTATCATATTAAATATAAATAGAAAAGCAAATCGATATATTTTTTCCGTGCATAATCATTAAAATAGAACTTATCACTATTGCCTCAATAAATGTACATACAGTCTACATATGTTTTAAATAAAGGTGTTAATGGTTTGGTTTGAAGAGCAACTTTTGGTTTTTAATCGTTTGTTTTTGGTTAGTTTAGTATAACTTTAAGAAAAAAAAATCAAGCGAATAAACAATTTAAGTGATTTTAATGCTATAATTTTTAAACAAATATCTTAAATTTGTTTGAATAACTTAGAAATAAATATAAAATGTCCATAAAATTGAACAAATCTTTTATTGGATATTATCAGTTTGGAACTTTCAATAATAGACTCAAATGAGAAAATGTATGAAATTTAATTAAAATTTAATTAATAACGATACTTTTTCGAAATAATTCAAAATTGTTTATTTTTATTAATAGGAATTAGATTAAAGAATAATTCAAAATTTTATTATTAGTGAATTTCTTGTTGAGGACTGGTATGAATTTCTATTGAATTTGAGCTTTAAATTAACACTGAATCTTTGATGAAAATACACAAAAATTATTTTAAAAAGTATTTAGAAATATCAATTATGAAAATTAAAATCTTTGAATGCAAATCATGTTTTTTGACAATAACAATTTTAAAAATTTTTTTCAGAATTTATTTTAACAAAATTGTTATAATGCCCGGAATTCAAGATTAGTTTAATTTGTTATTTTCCAAATGATTAATTATATTTTTATCATTATTCATAAACCCCAGGTATTTGTAAGAGGTTCAGACCCCAGGAAAGTGCGATTGTTCTCAACTTCAGGCATTAAACTGAGGTTTTTCAATTAATCAAAATATTCTTTTAGTAAAATATTTACTGTCCTACTCAGAGGTGCACAACGCTAGAGCAGATGGCGCTCGAGCGTAAACACTGATTCGTGAGCGTTGAAGGCCGAGCGTATATTACAAATACTTTTAAAGATTTTGTTTAGACAATTTAATTAAAAATTTATGCTACAACATAGATAATTATTTGTAGCTCAAAATTGGATGAATAAAAGTATCCTAAAGTTTATAAAAATGTTTTAATACTACTTAAGATTTTATACTTTAAAGTATTCATGAAAATAAATTAATTTGTCATTAAAATTTCACATATTGTATATTGCCACTCAGCGCTCGAGCTTTTCATGAAAGTGAGAGCACTCAATTTACCAAGCGTAAAGGCTAGCGTTGAATATCATTTTTTGTTAAACACGAGCATGCGCATCATTGGTCATACTTATAATTCTATTAACGTTTCTAATATGCAATATTAGAGTATTGTATTATACATAAAGCGGTAATATTATTTTTTATAACGTGTTTGATAAAGAATGTCTTTAATTAACTATTAATTATTATAATTTTAATTTAATTATATAAAATGTAATAATTTGAAGCATATATTTGCTGTGGGTCTCTAGATTAAATAAATTTCATAAAATTTTTCATTTTTATGTTACTTCTTGTGAAGAAAAATTATAATTGAATCTAAATAATGAACGAATTTGGATGAAATAGAAAAAATATTTCATATTGAGATATTATATATCGGGAAGCTTTCTTTTTTTAAAAGAATTATATCACCTAGAAAATATTATAAATTAATACCAAACAAAATTAATTTTCAAATTTTCATGATTACTTTTGAAAATTCCATTTTTAATTTTTTTCTCAGTATTTCGCCCATTGGGTATGATTTTGAAGTTAATGGGGTAAATGGAATCTATTGAAGCCTAAAAATCTTATATTGTATTACATTATTTAAAACAACAAATCTTATGTTGCATGACTATTTTTCATAATAAAATAGAAAACTTTATTTCCTAAATTTATTAACCTTGATTTATGGATCCCAAAAATTCTCCTTTAACCCTATTTTTTATTTCCCCCTTCCCACCCCTTTATGTCTTTCTTAATCCAGGTTTTATTGATTCATTAATAAAATTTTTTAATGTATTCCTTGTTGGAAATTCTAGCTTATGGATAGGGCGTTGAAAATCGTTAGAAAAAAGGGTACAAAATCGTTTGTTAATAGTTTAATAAAAAAGCTTAAAATCGTTTGAAAATTTTTTAATTTTAGTTACAATTATAATGAACAATTGTGTAAAATACTTTATGTTATCTTAACTAAATGTTCTTCTATTGTCTCTTAATAATGCATTATAATTCGAAATATATCTTTACATGTCGGCGGAAACTAAGGGACGAATTTCACAATTAATTTTTTTCAGTTAAGCTGTCATCTTACATGTAAGTGAAAGAAATGAGATATGGATTTTAATGGTATATACAGCTTTTCATTGCCCAAAAAATTTCAATTTAAACAAATATTGTTACAAAAAATTGAAATCGTTTGAAATTTTTAAATTCGTTTGATATTTTTAAAATCGTTGAAATCGTTGAAATCGTTGAAATCGTTGAAATCGTTTAATTCGTTTACTTTATTTTTAATTATTTTGGTTCTACATTTCATATATAAAATTTACATTTCCTACATTTAGTTCTACATTTACTTGTTTTAAAATAGAAATATAACATTTTTATAAAATCTCAATTAACTATTTTCAACGCCCTACTTATGGAGTTCCGTCCACCAGACAAAGATCATAATAATAGGATGTTTAGTATAATTATTTAATTAGATTTTCACAGATTCAAATAATGAGGCTTTTAATAGAAATTTCTTGTTGGATTTTCCACATGTTGCAGTGAGGAATATTCAATTTTTATAAGCATATGCCACTTATATATAAGTAAACTGTCATAATAGCGGCCACTCTTAGTTTTATAACTTTTCTGTCACTAAAATTATTATAAAACAAGTATGAACATTATTAATGCGCTCACTTTGATTCAGATATTTTTTAAGTGAATAGATATGTACATTAGTTTAAATTTTAATATAAACAATTTATAAATAATTGCATTTAATTTAGGCAAAAAAAACTTATTCTATTGTTGCTAACATTTATGTAACTTTTTTTAAACAAACAAAACTTTTACTTAATACTAGTTGGAAACCCGCTTCGCAGGGAAATAACATTATTATGCCCGTTTATATTGTTGATATTCTCGTTTAAATAATTTTAACTAGTGAGCTCGAAAAGCAAAATGCATTTGTGAATGCAAGTGCCCCAATATTTTGCGCAACTTTCTACATAAGCTTTTATGGTATTGTACTTTTCGTACTTTAAACCCACCTAAACCTCCCTTAAACTAATTTATTTGAAAATTTCTTTAGTTTTCCCGAGTCCCTCAGTGTATTACCTATAACTTTTCTGCTTATGTGGTAATCGTATATATTACCAGAAAATAAGCGCAAAAAAACAGGGCTGTGGAATTAAATATATAGATATGTAATTTATAATATTTTTATTTACGTTAATATTTAGTGCACTTTTAAGAAAATTTCGATAAAAGAATCAGAGTATTATTTTTAAATTATAATATTATTATGTAAATTTTATTTGTTAGAATTTTTTATTCAATCTATTATGCATTCATGTTTGATAGTTAAGCATACAGGGTATGAAAAAATTAAATAATTATTTATATAACTCATATCAATTAATAAATTAACAGCTTAAAATCTGATCTTTAAGAATATATGGTTTTTTAAATTTTTGGTTTATTGTAATCGAAAAATATTTAATGTTTTGTTTAATGACCGTATTTTTAAATTTTAAACTTGTTTTGTTTAAGTTTTTCCATCAAAAAATTACTTACTAATGGTATATGGGGTTGAATCTAATCATAAACTTTACTTACACTTCTTTCTATAAAGAAATAAATTTAGATTTAAACTATAGAATTATTTTTTTAGATGATAGAATGAGTTTTCATAAATTTTGATTTTAACAATTTTAAAGCTTCAAAATATCAAGAAAGTTGTTAATTTTAAAATTTTTTTGTAAAATTAGGTATAAGTTTTTTTGAAATTTTTACCAAAAATAATTCATAATTGTCTACAAAATTTATGAAATACATCGATTTTGTAAATAAAATTTCAAAAATAAACTTTTATCAGTTATCAAAACTTACAAAAATACATTATAAAAACTTAAAAACAAGGTGTTATAACAATTTTTCAAAACATTTTCGAATATATGAAACAAAAATTTTAAAATCCATATTTTCTTAAAGGTCAGATTATTAGCCTTTAATTGATAAGCGTTTTAGAAATAATTATAAAATTTTTATACTAAAAAACTCGAGTAAAATTGTTCTCTTTAATTTTTTGCATACCCTGTATATTTTAATAAACGAAAAACATGCTAATTTAAATTTTTACCATATATTTACAGGAATTCAATAACTTAAAATTAATTGGAGCAAACGGAGCGAGCGAACGACCATATACTAAATGAAACTAATTTTACAAAGTCAGATATTATGACCGTATCAGCGACCATATACTAACTGAAATTAACTTTACAAAGTCAGATATTATGACCGTATCGATCTTGTTTCTTAATGAAAATTATATAAGCTTTTATTTCATACATTATTTATAATTATTTATTTTAAATTTCCAAATTAAAAGCTTGATTAACTTGACTACCCATTATTTTGAATTGACCCTTTAATATCAAAAGTACCCTTAAAGTGCCGTAATGTTACATTTATGAATTACATACATATGTTACATTTGGCAACGCTTTGAATCAAAAGAGAATGAAAGAAAAGTTAATGAATAATTTTCTCATCAATTTTGAACTAAATAAAGAGATCTATTGTTAATTTAATTTATATTTTGATTAAACAGAATTAGTATTATAAATTAATTTGAAATAATTATTTGATTTTCAGTCAAAGTTGCGAGAAAGTTGATTAAACTTATTGCTTAGGAAAATCATTTGTATTTATTAATTACAAATATAAATAAGTGTTTTAAAACAAAATTATTAATCTATTACTACTCTGCGTTATCTTTAATCGTGTTCACTATTATATCTATAATGAAACAAAAAGTGGAAAACAACCAAACTTTACGTGTAATCAGGTATCTATTGTTAATCACAATTCTCTCATTAATATATTTTGGAAACTCATTTGTTTCATCTGTTTCAACTGCTATTCAATCGAATTACATGTTAGTTCACTATTTAATTCGAAATAATTGTGGGAATTTAAATCGGAAATTACATTTTAAGCTCGATAACATTTAAATACGACTTTCAGGCGATAATATTGGATTTACATGCGGCGATATGTTCACATTCATTCCATTCCAATCATTATTGTTTTCGATAAACTTATTTGCGCTCTACGCTCTTGTCTCTGGTCTGATCAGTTGAACTTTCAAACTTATTAATTTAATCAATTTAATAAATAAAATTATCAGTTATTTATATTTATGATACTTTTAACTTTAACTATTTAACATAATATATATTACTTAAAATACCTAATATTATAAAACTCTTTTATTGTCTGGTATCTCTTTTATTATTTTATTAATTATTATAATAATAAATTAATTTGAATTTTCAAACTATATATTTTATAACGATAATTATTATAAGCATTGACATTTTATGGTACGATTACATTCGCACACTAACTTTAATTAAATTAGAAATATATTTCGCTGTATTTTTGAACTTTTGGGTTGAAATCAAACTAATTTTAATTAAAATTTAATAGTTATGGGCGGCTAACCATATGTATTATAGTGTTGTTTCAATCTATGTTTTTCTATTTAAATTGATTTTTAAATTCGATTTTTAGATAATTATTAATATTTTTATAATTAAACTATTATTAATAATAGTTTTATTTAATAGCTGTTTTTGTCTAATTTGGCGGATACAGTCTATTGTTAGTATCGGAAAATGAATTTGAACATAAAAAATGATTTATTTTATTTTATGAAGAAGGATCCCCTATTTTAATTAGCTTTTATAAAGTATTAAAGTAGTTATCATAGAATATGTTCTTTGGGTTGACATTTATTTAAATTATCAACAATATCTAGATTCCATACCTTAACCATAATTCATAAATATAAACCTTTGTCTACGTTTATACATAATATCTTCTTTCCATTGTTAACTTATATTATAAAATTTTATAATATTCTATACTTTTATTAGGTTTATTTAACAAACGCTACTAATAAAACGCATTGTCATTTTCATCGAATATATTATTAATATCGGCTTTTTAATGCAACAATAAGAAAATTAGCATTTTTTATTTTACTATTAAAAACCTTTAGATCAATTAAAATACCATTTCAAATAATTTCAAAATAAAAAAAATTATGACAAACTAGTCCTATTAATCATGAAATAGTTCTTAAGCTTATCTGTAAATTATATTAAAATTAATAACGTAATAAGCAATTGATATATAGTTAAAATAGTCAGCTTATTATTCACTTTGTTATACGTGAACTGTGTTTTCGCGCAAACAACAGCCAAGTAATGAATCAAAATTATATAAGTAATAGTTTAAATGTTTTCTTTGCTCAATAATTCAATTGTTATAATAAGTGACTAAAAGTTTTGATGAGCACAATTAAAAAATTAATCATTTTTTATTCACTTTCTAGTATCCAATATTCATTCGGTTTAAGAATCGCCAACAAGTCGGTCACAAGCGATAAATCTTGAAATTTATTTTTTATATTAATAAATTCAATTTAATTAACACGAAACAAGTGTGCAATATATTTAATTTAGTTTAATGCGAAACAAGCATTATTCTTAATTTTATTTAATTCTCGATACAAGAAATACGGCGATAAAAGCCGTTCGAAGTATTAATTTAAAACTCGATTATTTTTGTTATTAGTTATTCGTTTGTGTCCCTATTTATAGGGTCTGACCACGTAGCTAAGCTCCAGATTCAGTGCAAATTTGGTTAATTTTGGTACAGCGGTTCACACGTTAGTTTTTAGCGGTAATTAAAACCTAACCCTAAGTTTAACAATTTTATTATTTAAGTTCATTCTTTTTTATATATAAATCTCAAAGTTTTATTTATTTCAAAATGTTTTTAATTCTTTAATTTTTTAAGTAGTCTTAAAGTCAAGTTTTTATATTGGGCACAATCATATTTAAAACCTGTTAACCATAACATGCTAAACCCCTATTTTAAATTTTAATTTTATTATTGTATATACTAGTCAAGGTCTGGAATATTTCTTGTCATTGTTGTTGTGGGTAGACATAACGATACAAGTCATAAGGGCAGATATAATGCCATAAACATGAGATAAAATACGTACGCTGATAAAATGCGTTAAAAGACAGATACAATGCCAGGTAAATTATTTTAGTGGTACTGGCTATAGTACTGATTTAATTCGAACCAGTCAATTGCAGACACAATGCAAGAATAGCAGACAAAATGCAGTTTTATTCTACCGAATGAACAATAAATATGGTTCTTCCAGACAATCATACAAACATATAAATTTTGTAATGTTACAGCTAGGCGTTACAATAATATCACATAAATAATATTTTTTATGGATTTTTTTAAGTATATACAAACAAGAATTTTAACATGCATTAGAAACAGAACAAATCACATTAATAACATCAATATAATTAATTGATTATGTAGAGAATTAAACGGTATACCGGTTAATTATCGACAAGGGGGAATTATATAAGTAATAGTTTAAATGTTTTCTTTGCTCAATAATTCAATTGATTTAATAAGTGACTAATAGTTTTGATGTGCACATTTAATAAATTAATTATTTTCTTATTCACTTTCATGTATCCATTATTCATTCGGTATTTGAATCGCCGACAAGTCGGTCACAAGCGTTAAAACATAAAATGTATTTTTTATATTAATAAATTCAATTAAATTAACACGAAATATGAACAATTCGAATAATGTTCATTGCGAATGGTGTACCGGAATGGGTCTTAACGAGAACAGTTGTTTTGCGAAACGTGACGGTAAATCAAGAGATGATGCACGTAAGGATCGCGAAGAGTTACGAAAGAAAACGAAATGAAGCGCAGAATAGGATCCAAACACAAGTTAATACTTAGATTTGGGATCAAATTATAGGTTTAAATTGTTTATAAATTAACTAATTTTACTTTTTAAATCGATAATAGAGTGATAGCCTTTTTATTTACAAAAACAATATCCCATCACATGCAATAGTTAAGTCTTTATAACAACCATAACACAACAATAGCTCATTATTCATGTCATTCTTTTTCATGAATGATTTTCGCTGTTTAGCGACACATTGTTTTTCATACATAATTTTCGCTGTTCAGCGAAAACAATTCTTGTGTATGGCCGCACAAGAGGCGTAATTGCCAATCATTTCTTAAACATAAACAATTCATTACATTAAATCATTAAACCAGACCAAACACTTAAAAATTAGTCTCCAAAATTAGTTAAAAGAATTTAGTAGAATTGCTTTTTATTATTAATATTGGTTTTAATTGTTTATAAATTAATTTATTTATTGTTTAATGTTAACTGTTTTATTTTTGTGTAGTCTTAAAAATAATAGACTTTGTCTTATATTTTTAGAACTAGTGGGGGTAATGTTGTACGCCAACACACAGTTAACGCAAAAATTAACCTTTTGTTTACACATTACACTCACATTTGTTTTTAAATAATGATTAATCGTTCCCTTATTGTTAATGTTTTTATTTATAAGCGATTGTATTTGTGTATTAACGTTAGTTATGATTTCATCTCTAACTCAAGTTAGTTAGTAATTCACTCTGTTAGCGAACGATCGCAGACCAAAATTGTAACACATTAATTTTAAATAAATAATTCAGTTTTAATTGTTTGATTAATTGAAATTATACTGTTTAGTATAATTAGTTTATATTGTTTAGTATAAACATATTTATTTATTTATCGTAATTAAGAGTGTTTGTTTACAATCAATAATTCCGTCCATAATTAATAAACAATTGGTTTTGTCTGGTGTAAACATTGGTGTGTATTGACACGTCAGAAAGGCTACCTATCGAGTACTGCGGAGATTTCGGTTGTGATCGATTGGGATCAGCTTATTTGCACGTTTCACCAAATCGCTCACTTCACTGGTGGAGGTGCCTAACGCAGTGTGATTTGATAATTGTGTATGTCCTACTCTGACCAAACAGTACATACCATATTTACACGGCAGAATAAGCATTTGTACCCTAACATTTATCGATTCGGAAATCAACAGAATAACAAAATGTCGGACGCTGATGCAAAAAGGATAAAAGATTTAGAAAAGGAACTCAATAATTATAAAAGTCGATTCACAAAAGATCAAAAGAGAATTTATGATCTACAAGTCGACGTTAGTAATGGCGAAGACGCGAGAAAAAGGTTGGAGCAGGCAATGATTGACTCAAACCAAAAGAATGCTGATGAAATAACGGCGATGCGAGCAGATATGGCTACGATGTTCGATGCATTGAAAAACAGAGGGATTATGTCATTTTTTCCACAAATAAACTCAACAACAAACCAACAACAACAGCAACAAAATGCTTCAATTTTAAGTAATGCAACGTTGGATCCAAACATAGCATGTATGGCAGACGCTATACATAACATGAGTCAATCGTTCGTCGATACTGTACATCGATTGTCAACATTGAGATCGGACAATTCGAGTGATAGTTTGAAAAACAAAATTATTTGAATCGGGCAAAAACGCCAAACAATGGGTTGAGTATTTTGAACATCAATCCATTTGCAACAATTGGCCTAAAGATAAGCTGAAAGATATGATGGGTTCGAGAATTCATCTCAACACAACAGACGTGTTTCAAAAATTTCATAATGTTAATGTGTTGTAAGATTGGAAAACCTATAAACAAGAATTCATTGCGAGGTTTACATCCAAATCTTCTAATATTGCGGCATTAAGTCAAATTAAGAACTTAGATCGTGAAAAGATCGGCACAACAAAAGAACTTATTGATGCCTATAACAGAATGATGGAACCATTTGCAGAAACCGACGATTTTATGTATCGGAATTATTTAGTGGAAAAATTAAATCCACAGACACAAACTATTGAAGCGGCAAATAAACTTATGGAAGATTGCCCAACGAACGAGTTCTTGGATTATATTATTCATGTCGATAATTGGAATCAAAATTGTGAGAATAGTGAAAGGGATAAACAAAAATTAATGCAATCGAAAGAATGAAAAATAAATAACGAACAGATCGAGCAAAACAAATGGCAAAATAAAAATATAAAAAATTCGAATAATGTTCATTGCGAATGGTGTACCGAAAGGGGTCATAACGAGAACAGTTGTTTTGCGAAACGTGACGGTAAATCAAGAGATGAGCTTTATATATTTAGTATGCAAATAGTCTTTAAATGGGTTTTATTTAATTCCTATCAGAGAGTAATCCCAACTTACGAGTTGTCGATTATTGGTAAGATCTTTGAAACCTCTTAAAGTTTGACACGAAATTTTTGGTGTTTTATCAAGCCCTATAACTGGCCCTTTTAAATGTTTTACAATTCGTAAATATATAAGATTGTTGGGTAGGTGTTACTAATACTATTTGTTTTTACGATTTATACTCGACCGGAATTTTTAACCTATTGTTACTGAAGCAGTATAGCCTATCAACGCGATGCAACGCTATGACAGCAGAAAATCTCATTACGACATTATATCGCAAATGGATATGTTCACGTTTGAGTTATCGCATATTTTAAAAATCCTAAACTTCTATTTCAATTTCACCATTACGGGAATCGTTATTTTAATTTGTGAATTCTTTATATTTAGCATGAAATAAATGACAAAAGCTTTAAATAATTAAAGTTACCTATGGTTTTACGATTAATAATTTTATCAATAGTTTATGAAAAATTATATCATTTTAATATAACAATATCTAACCAGAGAAAATAGAAACGAGAAATGTATTTAGCTATGTAGTGATATATTAAATTTAAACCATGTAAGGATTATAATCTATATTATTAGTGATCTTTTACCAATAATTTTTTTCTGCATTCTACAATAAACTATTTAAGTTACAAGAAAGTTACAATTCTGTAGTGTATTTCTATAGTGCAAACCAGGGTTTTAATATTTAATAACTTAAATATAGTCTTATGTTATTTTATCAATTATCACTTATAGAAAATTT
>JAQIXJ010000085.1:0-57578 GCA_034700185.1 Phthiracarus laevigatus | reverse complement strand
CGTTTATATTCATATCTGATAAGCATATTAACTCAGATTTTTTGAAATTCAGTTTTTCCAAAGTATTGCCGAATTTATTACCGAAATCTAATAAAATATTACTAGTAATACTCTTATGAACGTTATGCTCACTGTAGAAACTAATTGCTTTTAAATGATTACAATTATCGATAACAATACGCAATAAATCATTATCAGACAG
Source organism: Phthiracarus laevigatus (assembly GCA_034700185.1). Lineage (NCBI taxonomy): Eukaryota > Metazoa > Arthropoda > Arachnida > Sarcoptiformes > Phthiracaridae > Phthiracarus > Phthiracarus laevigatus. Next base: position 57,376 of record JAQIXJ010000085.1, on the reverse strand, counting down.
AAACCATTTATTTGCGAGTATAATGCAATTAATTTTTGAACATTTCTTTAAAATCTGTTCAAAATTACTTATAATTGATTCCACGTTATTTGCATTTTGTTTTAAACAATATGAAAGCAATTTATGGAATGGCAAACAATTAAGTGTATTTCTTCCGTAAGCGCAATGTGACTCTAATACGTATTGTTTTTGATATACATTTGCCATCCACTGTTTCGAAACGCATTCACATCTAATTTTCTGCTCAAACGATAAATACTGTAATATGTGTTCACACAAATCATCGCCAAATCTATCAAAACAATTACGATTATAACCATTATTCAGCATTTGATTAGAACTACTATTATAATTATTAATCATTTTAATTTAACAAACACTACTTTTAAAGGAAACAAATACTATTATATAATTTGTATTTTTAAAAATGTTAACATATCGCTTTTTTTCAATAGAAATAAAAGTTTGATTGTTGTCTATTTATTAAACAATGATTAGTTTATTCGAGGTGAACGTGACAACAATCTATTGTATAGTTTGTTCGGTTATTGGCGGACCATAATGGTTATGTATTATCCTGGCAGTATTGTTGTAAAGTATTTAATATTCATAAGTTCCAACAATATAATCCTTAACACAACTTTATATTCATGCGCTAACTTAATAAATTTAAATGAGAAGTGAAAGCAAAAAATATCGTGCAACAAATAATAACGGTTAGTTTTTGTAAGAGTGTTGTGCTTTATATGGGCTCCATTGTTGTTCAAAAGTTTATAAAAATGTTTGCATTCTATTATTGTAAAAACTTAAGAGCGCGCTTAACTAACGTTAATTGTTTTAATTAACTCATTATTTTGAATATTGAGAATTTGATTGCTTTTAAAACTTTTATTAAAATAAGTTTATATTTTTGTTAGGTTTAATAGGTTTAGTAGATTTGGTAAGTTTGAATAGGTTTGGTTGTGTTTGGTTAGGTTTTATTAATAAATGGAGCTATAGCGACTCCAAACTATGTAATTCGTGTACATAACAATTTAAAACTAGTGTAGTATTCTTGGTATAGGAATAGGAATAGAATTGAAATGCGCGAAAAATAACTTAAAGAAAAGAATATTAATAGAACAGAATCAAAAAATTTTATAAAAGAATAGAATAGGAATAGAATAGGCAAAGAATAATAATAATACTTTAAGTGTAGATATTGAAATTGCATTTCTTGATTTGATGTTTATTATATAATAGTATTGGAATAGAAACAGGAGTAGAATAGAAATTCGCGAAAAAATAACTCAAAGAATAGAATAGGAATAGAATAGCAAATATTTAAAAAATTAGGAATAGAATAGAAAATGAATAGAAAATATTTAAAAAATTAGTAATAGAATAGGAAAAGATTAGAAATTATTTTAAAAATAAAAGAATAGAATAGGAATAGAATATAAATATATTTTTATTTTAAAGAATAGAATAGGAATAAAATATAATTAAAATGTTTGTATATAAACAACAATAGTTCAAAGTTCTATTTTACCCGTTATATATTTTTATATTAGTAGTAGGATGGTCCATTGAGGTATACCTTGACCAAGTTTCTAGGGTGTGTTCAAGGACGCCATGACGTCACATTGCTATGGACAGTTGTGGGGTGGTTCAGCCACCATACAGGCATGTTAACCGACCTATATTTAACCCATTCAGTTAATAAATAATCGAGACACTTTTTCCAATAAAATTTTTTATTATTATGATTAATTGGTGATACATTGGTTATATATTGATTATATATTAATTAGATATAGGAATAACGTAAGGTTTATATATGTTATAATAGAGGCGGCAGTATTCGGGCAACCCCAAAAACCTCCATATTTATGTTATCCTGACTTATGCCTTGCTGTCAGGGAGAGGCGGCAGTAATCGGACAACCCCGAAAATCTCTATATGTGTTAACTCCGGTTTCTGCCTTGCAGCCAGAGATAGGAGTGCAAATATCCTTAGTACTCATAGGGAAGAGTATAATTAATATCCTTTATACACCGTTTCGTAGAAACGGCCTCATAATTTTTATTTAAATAGCATGTAGAAACCTGATGGTGCCGGGATGCAGTAATCTGCATTTGGTGAACATATAAACATTGTTTTTTGCCCTCATAATAGGCCAAAGCTATTCCTAGCATTTTTGCAAAAGTTATAACATTATGGGCCATCTCATTCATTCCTATCCCCTTAATTTTCATATTTGTAGCAGTAACCCGTTAGGTTTTAAGACCTCGCACCCATAAATTTTGGGGCCAAGTGCACAAAAGTCAACGCACCGCGCACCCTCCCCATAATCTTTAACTATTTCATCTGTGAATTTCTCGAGATACTCACGCAATCAACTAAATTTTTGTCTCCCTCCTTATGAATATAAATTATGGAGTCATTATCATGATACAATACATACCCGGGAGAACTTGCCTCGATTAAATCTATTTTATTATAAAGATCTATTCTAGCATATGTGGTTGGGAGATTGGGGCGCTGAGCTAGCTTTCCCCAAAAACTGTTCAACATAATCTTGGCCATAAATCTTGGCTATTAACCTTAATTTTATCATAATCTAAATCAATATTATATTTATCTTTATAAGAACTAATATATGCCTGCCTGTCAGCTTCATATTTGTAGCTTGTAGGCCACCCGAGGCCTGCTGCTTAATCTTTAACCACATGTAAACATAAGGAGAAAATAAGTCATCTTTAGTACAAGGGTAATTCAAAACTGCATAAATCTCTTCAATTATGCAGCTTTTTTCTAAAGCTTTTAGTAGTTCAACAATTGACCACAGTGGTCACAAGTGTATAAGGAATTACGAGCACATGTATAGCATAGCGGGAACATTAACTTATTTTTAATTTTCATAGGTAAATCTGGTAAATAAAGACCGCGCGGTGGTAAAACCTTGCACTTGACGAATCCAAAATAGGATTTTAAAGAATAATCAAAGTTATCTGTAACTAGCTCAGAATGAACCGGGTAAACCTTGCTCGATAAAAGTTTAGGGTTAAGGCTACAGAAATCAACATATTTTATAGATTCATTATCGTTTCAGATATGATGAAATTTAAGGTTATTAGTCCTACCCCAAAAAAGGCCTCCTAAATACGGGCACCACCTTGTTAACTGAGAAACTTGATAAAACGCTGCTGATTGGCAGTATCCAATTGCTTACTGCGATTAGACCTACGTACCTTATGATATTCACACTCCCAATGAAACCTTACGTTATAGTTTAATTTTTTATACAATGAAAATTTCTTTATCAGCTTGTCATACAATTGGATATAGGTTCTCACTTTAAGCGATGAAACTGGTTTATGCCGGTTTTTGCGGCAAAAACATGCGTGAAAATGGCAGCCAAAAAATTCGTAGATGGTATTACTGTCTTGGTCATAACCATCGGCATAATATTTTCCTAATTGGTACTGCCTAGTAATTTTCCTATTTTCACTATGCTCAATCCAATCGAGCCAGACAACTTCATAAATGGAACATCGGCTGTCTTCTCTTGGACTGTAAGGATCGTTTTTTGTGATCCCTAGTAACGAAAGTGTTAGGTATAATGCTTTGAAACACTCCAAGCCAATAGATGCAAATGTAAAGCATCTAGTGAAAGGATCCAGGTTTGTAATGGCCGGGAACTGGCGACGGAATGTGTTGAAACACTGATCCAATATCTCCACATCATTACAGCAGTAGGCAACTAATTCTTTTTTCAAGTCAAACTCGTAGTTGGGGTCGCCTGATATTTCATAAATGTAATTTTTTTTCACAGTAAACACTTTTATGTAGCATTAAATACGTTTGGAGCAGAGTTTTTGCGCGTATTCCGCTCAATTCAGAGCGATATTAAGCAGAGAGGAACATGCGTACAACATTTCTATGCATTTGGCGGAATAGCCTCAAAAACTCTGGTTTGGATAGACAATAGCATAATAATTGTACAATATTTAATGATGAGAATAAGCTTAAGCTCACTTTTAACTTAAGCTAACTCGAGTTTAGACTAAGAGCTCGAATACAAGTTTAGTTTAAATCTATTCAAATCTTAAGATCAAAAATAAATCTTTTGTGTGCTTAAGATTTTTTAGCTCAAGATTAATGAGCTTCTTGAACTTATTACGATTATTAATAAACAAAAAAATTAAATAAATGCAATCCAACTCTTTCGTCTGACAAAAAATCCAATTCATATTTTTTAGGTTTTTAAATATGATTACTTTATCAAACAACCCTTATTTTAGTCAAAATAAATCAAATTTACTACTTATTTTAAACAAATTAGTAAGTTTTAGGCTTGGCTAATCTTTTCATTAGGCTCAGCCTACAGCCTAACCTACGATGTTAAATGAAGCCTATAACAAAAAGTTTATGGGAAGCTCAGGCTTACAAACAGCGACAAAATGTTAGCGAAATAAAAAATAATGGCGTCACAACACATACATATTACAAAAATGTTTATTTGGTTACAAACAATATTTATTTGTTATGACGCCACTTAGTCTTCTTTAATTTAATAAACTGGTAAAATTGTCATAAGGCTTATCATATTTGCTTACAAATACAAATATGTTATAAATTTTTTACAAATTTAATCTCTTGACTTCTTGTTTTTAAATGAGTTTAAATTTTTATTACAAAACCGACTTCATAAATAATACATTATATGAACAAAAATTAGTAAAACTTTTTCATTTCTTCAAATTTGAACTTTATTTATGACTAAAACAACTACAATATTTAAATTATGTGGTATTGTTTAGCTATATTGACATTTACTTAAGATGAATGATCGATTCGGGTTTTGGTACGGGCCAAGTTTGTCGGGTCGGGCACTTGTTCAAACCTGTCGGGTACGGTGGGTTGGGTTCCTAAATTGCTTTCGAGCTTAAATTTACTAGTCTAATTCACTAGTCTAATTTATTAGTGTAATTACTGAATATAAAGCACGGTATCACAGACTATAAGGTTTGGATGTGGTCTCATTTCTGATTTTTCCAAAAGTCAAGGGAGGGTCAAACTAATCGGAATTAAGCGATAATTTTTTGATTTTTCGGCAAAAAAGTGCCATTTTAATGTAATAAAGTGATATTAAAACTTCAGACTATCATGGTAGGGGTTATACCCTATCCATACCCCCAACTCTGGGTCACACTGATATAAAGTGATAAATACATTATCTAAAACTGACAAACGTTGAACTCTACCATATGCTTCATAAATAAGTTCAATTAAATGAGATGTTATATTAGGTTTGTTTATCAATTGTCAACTTTATGTTGCGACCCATAACTAATGCTAATTTCAAAAAAAGCTGCGACCCAAGTTTCAAATTCAAGGACCCTGTTTTGGGTCGCGACCCCTAGTTTGAGAACCTCTGCGTTAAACTGTACAGTATTAAAATTATCAAAAATTCAAAATAAAATTGATATCTATTCGACATATTTTATTTTTATATGTTGCTAAATGTACATTTCGGTAATACATCATAACTACAAAAATTTTGGGTGCCTTTTAGGAAATAAGCTTAAAATAAAATAAATATTATTGCTTTTAATAGATTAAAATGTGTAACAGAGATTAGTGTAAATCATTTAAATTATTCCAAGTAAAACTATTTGGTTCAACGAAATAAGCTAATGATTAAATTAATATATGCTCTCTTTAAAGCGACATTACGGGTGTTATTACAATGATTTTATTTGTGAAAAAGATGAAAATTAGTTCCTCCATAATGGCGATCAGCATTGATTACATTCAGTTTCAAGATAATCATTTCATTTTATTTTCTAATACTTTATCCAATATATCATATTAAAGCATATAAAAAATACAGGAAATACAACTCGCGAGTATTTATCGATACCGCTTGGATTTATATCAAACAAATTTTTACATTTGATTATCTGTGGCCCTTTATATACGTCCGCAACATCTGTGTGTATCCCAATTGCAACATCTGAAGCATAACCGCAGTTTACTTCATTTTTTGTAGATCTGAAACTTTTACAATTATCGTCCGCATCTAATATCGTTAACTCAATTTCATCCTATTCATGTCAATTAATGTGAAAAGTCGTATATAATTAGTTACTCTAATTTTAATTTGGATGCGAGTAAAATAATATTTTTTTATTAAGATAAGAAATATTTTTAAACATATATTTTAAAAATCCGTGTTCTATATCAGCAAAAAATACGTATCTTAAAGTATAATTAATTACCTTTGTTTTATTCGGCAAAAACTTTCGAGGATTTTGATTGTCATCAATGTTTGCAAATTCTAACTTTTGTCTATTAGACTCCAAGTTATAAGTCATATTCATCTCGATTTTCTTACCGATGTAACCAACAATAGCTGACTCTATAAACGAAGCAAACACTAATACGAAACAAGTTTCTAAAAATATGTCAATAGATTTAACGTATGATATCTTGGGAAGTGTGGAGTTTGTGGTGGACATCAATGTTGTAATCGTCAACACAGTGGTCACCCCAATAGTAATTCGAGCGCCTGTAGCTTTTCGATTAAGCCAAAATGTTATCCAAGACATGACTACTATAAGAATGGCAGGAATGTATATCTGTATCAAATAGTAACCCAATGCACGTTCGAGTTGTATTTCACACACTAATCCAGAGTAATTTCCTATTTTAAAGTAATAAAATGACAAAAGGAATAAAATGCTTTCATAATTGATATCTATTACGAATTTGGTTTTATCACTTATAAATAAAAAATAAATTAAAAATCCAATTTTAGGTTTCCTTATCGCAACCCATTATCTTAATAATGGCACATTTTCTATGCTAATCCTTCCTAGAATTGTAATCATTCGTATTATACCTGTGCTTAATTGCGCAACAGTTGTAAATAGTTTATGGTCGACAACACTAAACTGAGGCATTTCTATATCCGGCGACAATTCAACAGAAGAATCACCTTTAGACCAATTATATATTATGTCTGATATGGTGTACCCGTCTGACAAAAATTGATAAGAAAAAACATCATAATATGTGTTTTATAGTGATTTTTTAAGTTGATTAAAATTATAAAATCTACATAGGCATCAAACACTAAAACTTACAGCTTTCTATTTGAATGGTACACATTTGACTGTCTCTGGGATACGATCGTAGATTCATTGGACAATTTGAGATTATCGTTAGTCTTCACAAAAAACGCAATTAATTATATTATTGTTAGTTATATTAAATAATAGAAGTTAAATTATAATATTGTAAAGAAAATCTTTAAAATTTTTATCTTAATTTTTAACTGATCTAAAAATACCGGATACTCCTTAGAACTTCGCCATTTGATTTGATGCGCACAAAAGAGTTTTGAACAGTAGTATAATGAAATTTGCCAGACTTTTCTTTGTTAAAAAACGTGTCGGGAACCCATAGTTTATCTGCAACCTCTGCGCCAACATATAAAGCGTCAACACTGCCTTCAGGCTTGAATGATAACCGTTTGTCTGTCCAAAATTGGCGAAAATAAAAGTTTGATGTGAATTCCTTTTCATTAAAAAGAGCAAAAAATATAATATTTTATATAAATTCATTGTCAATTAATTTAATCAAATTTATCTTTTTTGCAAATATTTTGTGATGCAAATCTAGTAATATAACTGATAATAAATTTTATGATTAATAAGAATAAACTCTAATTATGAAATGACATTTTATTGACATAATCATTTGTTATTATTTCGTAGCATATAATTATAATGTTTTTTCTCGCATTTAGGAAAATGATATTAAATAGTTGCGGTATAATTACCATTTCAATTTCTGAAATGCTCATACTTGTTATGTACAACGAAACTCCAACTTTCACGGGTTCACCTATAAAAATTAACATTTATAATTATTTATTGTTTATTTTAATGATAAAAAGTTTTATATTTCCATAAAACGTGTATATTTATGTATATTTGTGTATATTATATTTCCATATTTCGTGTAATTCGATTTAGATCTTATTTACAGAAACAAAAATTACACCAAATAGATAAAAGTCAGTCGTAAATCGTAACAAATTCAACAATCATATACGACGACTTGTTTGACTTAACAATTACGAAAGGTGAATGATTTATGAAATTTTAAAAATACGTAAAGTGTTTGCTATCACAAAGAAATGATTGCTAACCTCCATAGTTAGGTCTCACTGTTTTGTCGTATCCGTTATCGAATAGGGTTTTCACTATTCTGGTCACAGTTTTACCAACAGTTTCTCCAGCATTCCTTAGTTTGAAATCAATAAATTAAATAAACTAAACATAATATAAAATAATAATTTAATTTAATTATATTACGTTGAAAAAATGGATGAATTTGTGTTTTCACCAAATGATGACATAACTGGGATTAAAAAAATCAATACTTGAACAACAATTCTGGAAGCCATGATAAGCATTCGATGACAATTAAATTGCGCTTTAACTTTATTCCTATTATTTTACTTTTCACGATTCAATATATATGCGCAATATATATATTGTGCCAAATTATTTAAATAGTTTCTTTAAATATGTTAATTTAACACAATAATTAAAAAGATTAGACAATAGATTAATTGTTTTATTTTATTAATGATTACTACAAAAGCCAATAATGAATGAACATCAAAATTGTGTAAACTTAAATTTAGAATTACTAACTCATGATTAGCAGTTTTTGTTTATTATGGGATAGGTTTTTGGCAAATTCAAAGTTTATATTTTTCTAAACAAAGTCTAGCTTTATTTTAAATCAAACGTTTGCACAGAACTTTGTATAGAAAGTGATCTAAAAAATGATTAACGATGAATACATTTTTATTTTTCAAATACTAAAATATATAATTTCATTTTTAAGTTATACAATAGCTTAAAAAGTTTAATTGTCACGTCTATAAAATAAAATTGTAAATTTCAAAAAATTAATGCTCATAATTTATATTTTTGTCAATATACAGTATTTAGTAATTTAAGCAAAATTATAATGCGTTTTTATCCAGGTATAGGCTTATAATACGAATATATATTCCAAATAAAAACAGTTACCAACAGTAAACACATTGATATACAGAAGAAAATAGTTTATTATTATGTTGACCTTATAACACCACAATCACGATTATTAAATCGCCACCGTTTAAAATAATCCATTTATCAAACATAGAAATCATTAAAATTCACTTACAGTTATATGAAGTGGGATTTTATAAAATTTCTATTTAATAAAGCTGTAGAATAATTTAAAAACAAGACAAATATTTGGTAAAATAGTTTTATTATAAACATATTAAGCATAAAAAAATTACTCATTTTTATTACTTAATCTTTCTTCATCATCAATTTTCCGTACATTTATTTTTGTTTCTGATTGAATACAAATCGAAATTTAATAACACAAAAACAAGGAAAATAATAGCTAAATGGCATTAAGTTTTATAAAAAAAACGTGACTGGCTTTGTATTCATTAAAATTTACATTAATTAGTCATTATTTTTGATTGGCAACTATACCATTGCTTATTAAAAAGATTAATGCTAATTATTGATAATTATTTGATAGAAATCTATTATTTATGTATTTATTTTATTATAATTTTACGATTGAAAAATCCAATCTAACTAGTCATGCATATTATAATAAATTTTTACAGCATAAAATAAAAATAAATCACACTTTTAAATTAGCAAACGTTAAGTTAATAATTTGTTGGCTTTTTTAAAATCTGTCCAATCGTATATTAAATATAATATTTTAAAATATTTAAGATTTATAACAAAAACATGTTTTATAATTCAAATAAATCGAGCAAATTCTCCATAATATTCTATTTCTAAAATTTCTTACAAATTGCCAAATAATCGATAAGAGTTGAGCTTTCCTTCCAGAATAGACCATTTTATTAATACCAAATAAAATGAATTAAACAATAAAAAGAACAGGCTAAATGAACCTTTCGTTACCTAGATACCGTTAACTTCCATAGAAGAGTTGCCTAAAGAAATTAGCTTATGATCGTAATTTTTGTTAGATAGAGAACATTTTTCTAAGCATTTTGGCTGAAAACGAATTTTGAAAAATTTTATAGGGGGAGGTCTTGGAATTAAAATATGTCTTAGATAAATTATTAATTATCTCAGAAATCTTTTAAGATATTTAAACCGTTTTTTTACTATAATTTAAATTATTTTAAGTTGATTAAGAAAATTATTTTTAAAAACTTTTTGAAAAATTATTTCGATAATTTTTTAAAGGTCAGTTTTCAAAATAAATTTAGAAAATGTTAGAGAAGTCTCACACAACAAAAACTAGGGTCATATTGATAGCTAATTTCATATAGTGAAAGTTGTCAAATTTGACAAAAACATAAAGTCTAGACAAATTTTAACTTAAATAATTAAATCCATAAACCGTTCTTGATTTAGCTCAATTTAATTAGACAAAATTTAACATTTTAGTTTGACAAAGTCTGTTCTTCCGTTCGTCACTGCATCCACAGTTATAATAAAGGGATTTCACCTTCATTTTGTTGAATTTTACCTTCAATATTTAAGGGATTTAGAATTTTACCATCTTGATCTTAACTAGTATGTTTGTGACATTCGTATGCATTAACTTATGAAAATGTGATCAATCTAAGAAGCTATCGTTCTTGTTTTAAATAAAATACAATTCATTTGTATTATACTTTTAATGCAACTTATTTTGTACTTTTTATTTAAAACAAGAATAAAAATTACTAATGCTCTCACTTTGATCATAAACTTTATTAAATATTTTAGTATGTGAAATAAATTGAATTTATAGCATTTAATTAAGATATACCAGTCCACAAGAATTTTATCAGTATAGCCTTTTTCTTATTTTTGGTATACATTGGCAACTATAAGAGGTGAGCAATATTTGTAAAATCAAACATGTATAGCGTACCGTTTCCTACTTATTCTAGTTCCAAAAAATTTCATCAGTACAGATTTTTCTAATTTTTCCACATACAAACATCATTACGATATATATGAAATTAAAACATGGATAGGATATGCACTTAATAATGCACTTTGGTCACTTAATAATTTTAAACGGCGTGCGTATGAAAAAATTGAAATAATTTAAAAATTGAAATAAAAAAATGAAAAAATTTAAAAAAAGTTAAAAAAAATATACTTATAAAAACCCCTCATAAAATTTTTAAAAAACCTCATATAATAATATAATACATTAAAAGTCTACAAACAGACACATGAATCCTAAATCAAATAGCTTACTTTAAAAGTGAGGTAAATACAGCAAATTCAGATTGATAACGAACGCGTTCAGTTGTTTAACGTCCACTAGTCTTAAAACAGGTTGTCGTTCAGTTATTTAACGTTCGCGTTCAGTTGTTTAACGTCCACTAGTCTGAAAACTAGTTGTCGTTCAGTTGTTTAGCGTTCGCGTTCAGTTTCATAACGAACACGTGTTTTGTTTATAAAATAAACTTTTTAAACTAGTATTAGACTTTTTTAACAATTTTTATTCATATAAAATTTAATCAATTTTCAATTATTTCTTTTTTATTGCACCTGCCTATATATTTTTCCATATTGGAAAAATAATTAAAGCAATTAGATGCGGTTATTCGCTCGGAAGTTGTATCAATAAATTGTAAAGCATGTCTTCATTTTCAGGCTGAGCTGCTTTAATTAGATGCTTCCATTGGTTAAATAGATTTTCTATCGGATTTAAAAACGGTGAATAAGGGGTAAAAACAAATATCGGTGTCCATGTGCTGCAATTAGGGAAGTTATTTTTGTTTTTCTTATGAAAAGGTACATTGTCCATGATTAGTACGGCATTTATAATATTTTCGTTGGTAAATTGTTCAAACAGCTGAACTAGGAAATTACCATAATCATCAGAATTATATGCTTTGTTTTGCACTTCGAAAAAAAACAAAGAAGTGGAACACATAGCTGCGGATATTGAGTAATTTTTGCTTCTTAAAGCGCCAATAACTTTATTTTCACGTTGACAAGCTGGAGATCTACCATATGAAAGACGGGACCATATTTTAATACCGGTTTCATCTAAATATAAATTGAAACAATTAAAACTTAAGTAAAGTTGCATATTACACATTATTACACTTAATTGTGGTGTCTAGTAAAAACTTACCTAGAAAAAAGATTTTATCACGATCAGCTAAAATCTCAATATACTTAGCTGCGTATTCAAATCTTGTTTCAACAACATCCGGAGTGTTCCTTCTTTCTGGAATTAATGATATTCTTTTAAATGTATAATGGAATTCTTTAAGGTATGTTGAAACTGTGGATTTTCCTATGTCGATGTCCCATTTATTTTTAATTTTTTGTACGATAGTTTTTAATGTTATTGTACAGTCTTCATCGACCCAGTTACAGACTTCTTCTTTTTTGTTGATCGCTAAGTTTCTTTGGTTTGCATCCGCGTTTAAATCCAGTATTTCTTCCTTCGCGACGATAAGTACTTATAATTGTTGAAACCGTTGATTTTGGTAATGCAAACTGATTTGCAACAACTTATGCATTTATATAGACCGAATGGCATCATATCATAATCCTTGTATTTTAGTTCTTTTATTTTCTTAAAACAACAATTTGATTGAGTTCAGAAATTTTATATTAAAAAATTGGCTTAAATTTTATTCTATAAGTTTTTTTAATTAAATTATAATAAACAAGAATGACACATTCATAGATAGTCCACTTTTTCAAAGGATTATATATATGTATTTAAAGCACAAATGGTTTAGTACTGTTTATTCTTTTGTGCGAAAATTATTTTACAGTTTTATAAACATGTTAAAATAAACTTACTTAATTCAATGGTCGAGCTAGTGCGAACAAATAGACGGACAGAAGGACAGTGTGAATAGGATAAGCTCGCATTTTTCTAAAAAATGTGAGCTAAAAATAAAAGTACATAAATATTTAACGACTTTTATATGAAATACCGAAAAGTTATTATAATTTAATATGAGCTTAAATCATCCAATTGAATGTAATATCGTTGTTGCAATTACAAACAAAGAATATTATTCTAATTTAATTCATTTGTTTTACAATATGAAATCACACTCTATGGTCAACTCTAAGGCAATTAGGCGATAGTTGCAAATCGATTTTAAAATTTTTGCATTATGGAAATTATTATATTCTCACTAAAACCTTAAAGAAAAATGTTAAAAATGTCATTTCTATTTTTGAAAATAACATTGTATTATACAAACTAGACTCCAAATTCGTTAAAAATTTTTAAGCCCGAGCACGATTTTGGCACGTTAGGTTCAGGCATACTTACTAATTTTTTTAAAAATATCGAATGTTACATCATCTTAAAAAAACCCCTTTTTGTGTTGTTTCTCTAATTTATCAATCGTTTTTTTGAGTTTCTTGTTAAGATGATAATATTATTCTGAATCATATGAATCGACTTACTCGATGTTGATACTCGAAGCGTACATAATTATAATTAATTGGATTTACAGAAAAGTGCCATTTAGCTTGCTGACGGATAAGAGTATATTAAAATTAAATAACTATATTTTAACGAACATTAAGATTACGCTTAAAAGCAGAGGTTTGCACATGGGTGTCCTCGTTAATATTATAAAGAATACCCCCCTCTCTCTCTCTCTCTCTCAAAATGTCGAGTTATAATAAAAACTTTTTAAATATGTTCTTCCAAACGAAGAACTTTGTATTAATAGGCGGATTGAAATAGTATTTTTAAAAATTTTAACGGCTTTTAACGGTTTTATAGGCTCATAATAATTAAAACACAGGTTATAAGAGTCAAAATTCATGTTAAAATAAATAAACATAATTCAAAAATTAAGTGGAATCTGCCTGTAACGGAGCTGATATATTAAAGAACACAAAATTCTGAAATGGGTAGCGAGCGACCAAATACTAACTAAAACTAACTTTGCAGTCAGATATTATGACCGTATCGATCTTATTTGATAACGTTTTTACATCAATTTACAGCGATTTATTTTTAAGGCGTGAATAATTAATTTTTAATAAGTCTTACAACAATTGATTATAATTTGTTTTATTACTTTTTTACAACAATACTGAAGTTAAGCATATCGATCAACAAATATCACTATAGTTAGACTATTTTCAAGCATAATGTCTTATTATTATTAAGTTACTTTCACCCATTATTAATTACATTAAATTAGTCATCATTCGAAATTTTACTCATTTTATAGTTTAAAAATAGTTTAAATTAAATCAATTAACTAAACTTCAAACCAAATTGACTTAACTACTACTTCACCAGTAACTTTTAAATGTTCGGTGAAGTTATGTGACGAAAGATCTCACAAATAATTATCAAGTTAATAAAAAATTATTAATTAAAACTAATTAAAGTATAATTTGATTATATTTGATAACAAAATTTCATTATACACTTATGCACATGATAAACTAAAAATATCGATCCTCAATCTTTTTAATGCAAAATTTTCCATGCTCTGCATTTCAAGGACTCTTAATTACGCAATAGACCTTGGAATTTAAATGAAAGCACAAATTTTCCATAACGTTAGTGCGATTTGTAAATACCGGACCATCGTATCATTAATTGATTCATAACCCCCAGAAATTAAAGTGAACATGGGCTGCGAAACATCCTTTAGACGCAAGTATACAGACAGTATTTCGGATAATAACCCTATGCGGAACAGTTCGAAACCCATTAATAAATTCTTAGCAAAGTTTAATTTTCCATTCAAGTATGCATTTATTTTGATTCTAAGAAATGAATAATGCTATAGGTAGTTGTAATCAGAATATTAATTAATATTAATTAAAGATGAGAGGATGAGAGATGCAAAAAGCATAAGTGATCTCATCACAACTTACACGTGCACATGTATTGCTTATTGTATTCACATTTTCAACCAATTATATAATTGCTTTTAAAAGATTAGTAATATTTTTATTACACAAATAAATTATCAAATTATTATCTAACCAAAATTATAACTACAATATAGTTTTAATAATGAATTATGTTGTTATACATAAAGTTAATCATTACCTACGAAAAAAATAAAATCGTCAATCTTAACCTGTATTATTAACATGACCAATAAAAAATAAACCGCTTTTAGAAAATGTTTTGTGAAATTAAGTTATTGAATATAATTAAATTTGAGCTAAACTAGCAAGCTTGACCGTTAATATAGGTGTGGTGATATTATATACTTTGTTCTCGGATTGTTGTAAAATGCACGCGAAAAACCTTTAGTTTATAAAGTTTAAAAAGTATAGTTAAACCAAATGCACACGTCAAGCGATATTAGCATAACTTTTTATCGTTTATGTTAGATTAGTTTAGGTTGTTAGGTTATTAGGTTGGGTTTGGGTTGGGTTGGGTTGGGTTGGGTTGGGTTAGGTAAGGTTAGGTTAGGTCATGTTAGGTTAGGTTATATTAAGTTAGATTAGATTTTTACTGTTTCTGATATTCAAAATCTTGGCGTTTAATTAATATTTTTTGTATATGTTTTTTAATGTATGCAATTTTAATTTTCATTGTTACTGTTTTTAGTTCTAATATGTATATTTTACTTTCACGTGTCTTTTAACAATCCGAGAACAAAGTATAGTAACCCCAGGTGTCGATTTGTTGGACGTTTGGAAGGGTCACATATAGTGCTAGTGAAAGAGTTTTCCCACACCCATTTTTTCAGTAGGGATTCCACCGTCTCGATTCTCCATGACATGCACTACTCTATTCGAGCTAAATCCTTTGTTATAGGTGTCGAGGGGGAACCCCAGGGTAGGCGCATATAAATGTTTCATAGACAGACAAACATACTAATTTTGTTATTAATATATATCTGATTTTATTTCTCAATTAATTGGATAAAAATTTTTAACTTTGAAAAAAAGATTTTCAGATTCTCTGTCAAAAAAATTATAGTCCACACTTTTCATTTTCAAAATATTTTCTATTTTTAGTGTCCTTGAATTTGAGTTTCTCAATTTCTTTAAAAAAAGTTTTAATCAATTAATTTTCGTATATTAGCATATATTAATATGTGCAAAACATTAATTATTTTATTCAATATTATTATCGATTAGGGAAATTAATACCACAAAATTTCTATAAATAGTGCATAAATCTTTTGATTTAATTGTTAGTTGGATATATTTTGTTGTTACGAAAGCATACAAATATTTATTGACTTATCAGTTTAGGTAAGTTTACGCGTATGAAAAGATTTATGATTTATATAACAACGACAGTTTGTCAAGTTTTAAAAAATAAGCTTTATTATTAAATAACAGAAAATAACAATGAGCCCAATCAGTATTCCAATTTGTGTTATTTTATGTCATAATTTTGATTAAATTTTTATTAAACAATACTTAATGATACACAAAAGTCAAAAGTTAAGAATTTTGCTTAACTCTTAACCTTAACTCTTGAAAATTTTTTAACCTTAACTTTTACCTGCTAAAAACTTTATTAACTTTAACGTTAAACCTGTTAAGAAAAATTTAACTCGAGTTAACTCTTTAAAAATGAAGATTAATGAACTTTTTA
This sequence comes from Phthiracarus laevigatus, assembly GCA_034700185.1. Taxonomy (NCBI): domain Eukaryota; kingdom Metazoa; phylum Arthropoda; class Arachnida; order Sarcoptiformes; family Phthiracaridae; genus Phthiracarus; species Phthiracarus laevigatus. Next base: position 40,738 of record JAQIXJ010000085.1, on the reverse strand, counting down.
GTTTGGCAGAAAAATCGCAATCATTAATATTAGACTAAAATGTGAAAACAAATGATTGTATACATATTTCACTCTTGTATGCAATACTTGTACACAACTAGTAATAAGTTTACATGATTTATATTTTTAAAAGCAAAGTCAAATTCAATAAAATATATCTGATTGCGAGTTAAACGGTTAACTCGCAATTTTTTCTTAACCCGCTGAGTTTAAAAAAATTCTTAACTTTAACTTCAACTCTCAACAAAATCTTTGACTTTAATACATAACTTTAACCGCTTAACCTATTAAGACAAAAGATAACGTTAAAATTTTCATCTCTAAATATACTTAAATGTTATTATTTTAATCTTAACGTATTAGATCTATGTTATTTTTATGACTCTGTTTTATTAAATAATTGCAGGTATATATTGTATAAAAACTCTTATGATACATTGAAAATGTCCGAAAAATCATTGGTAACAAATTTGGACGAAAACCAAAACAAAATTCAAACCAATAAAATCACAATTGTTTGGCCAAAAGCAATTTTTGCATTATTCGTTCATATTGCAGGCTTATATGGAGCATTCATATACGCAACAACCAATATTTCGTGGAAATGTGGACTATATTTTAATCTAATCTTTGTTTTCAGTCTAATAGGCGTACAGAGCGGTGCGCATAGACTTTGGTCACATCGATCCTTTAAAGCCAATACACCTCTCAAAGTATTGCTAATGATTTCTAATACCGTGGCATTTCAGGCAGATATATTTACGTGGTGTCGCGATCATCGCGTTCATCACAAATATAGTGACACCGATGCTGATCCGTATAATGCTTCTCGCGGTTTTTTCTTTTCGCATATGGGATGGCTTTATGTTATGAAACACAGAGAAGTTATAGAAAAAGGCAAATCGGTAGACTTTAGCGATTTGTTAGCAGACAGTGTGGTCGCATTTCAACGCAAATACTATTACCAATTAGTTATAGTATTCTGGGGTATTATCCCAATCATTTCTTCAATGTATTTGTTTGAGGAAACTTTTCACACAGCTTTTTATCGTAAGTTAATCGTGAAAATAATAATTAAAATATGCAATTATATCCCAAAATTTTTGATTACAAGTAAATATGTTTCGCTACTTATATTCGCTTCATGTCACATACACTGTGAATTCTTTTGCACATCTTTACGGTATGAGACCGTACGATAAGCAAATCAATCCCCGAAACAATAGATTAGCGGTTTATTGGAGTTTGGGTGAGGGCTATCATAACTATCATCACGTATTTCCATATGATTATTCTGCATCAGAGTTTGGCTGGCAATCTAATTGGAATTTAGGCACAGCTAGCATTGATCTGTTCGCTTATATTGGTTGGGCGACTCAGTTGAAAAAGGCACCACGCGATATGGTGAGAAAAAAGTTGGAATATAATGGTGGACAACTTGAAAATAGTGCACCGCTTTTTGGTTTCTACTATTGGCTTGATTTTGGAATTGGCGTCTTATCAACATTTTTACCCTTTCTTATTTTAACCGTATTTAAATTTCTTTACGCTATAAGTTTCTAAAATTGAAGTTCATGAAAGTTTCCGTAATTTAAATACAAAATTTTCAAAACTATCGTTTTCGATTAACTTTTAAATTGGTAGCAAATTCTTCTAAAAATTATGCATATAAGAATTAATCAAATTAAAAGTTTATATTCAGAATTAAATTGGTTTAATTTACGCCAAAAATTTATAACAATATTTTTTGAAAAACATTTTTGAAAAACAATGAGAAAATAAAATTATTATAAAAATTTAAAAAATCTAAAAATTCATAAAAATTGAAAAATTATTTTCAAAACAATGTAATTTTACAATAAAAGTCATAAAAGCATAAAATAGTCAAAACTAGAACAAACATTATAAATCTCTCACTTTGATTCAAATATTTTTTAAGTGAAAAGATATGTGCAATAGTTTAGAGAATTATAAATAATTATAAACTCAGCCCCCCCTTCGGCGGGCGCCCACAGCTTCACAAACTAACTTGACTCGAACTTGACACACCTCGAACTCTGCCCAATTCGAATTCAGCAAAATTCGAACTCGACACAAATTTAACCAATCACGCATTTTATTTTAAACTTAAATTGAAATATAACAAAAACCGTTCTAAACTATTTGAAACTTGTAGCAGTAATATCAGTCTTAAAAAATATCTTCCAAGATAAACGAATCTAACCGAATACAATCTGCTAATACTAGGAACAAATTTTTTTCTTATTTCCAAACAACTTGTGGATTTATGAAAACCCAACTTCTTCGTAATCTCTGAATAAAAATATTTTCTAAGGTGTATATTGTCTAATAAGGTTGAACCATGAAGCCAATGTTGTTTGTTTTTCACCAGCAGCTCCAATGCTTCGAGTTCTCGACCTTCTATGATGTACATAGTTTATTCATCCTCTAAATAGACGGCTAGTCGGATAACTACATGTAATTGAAAATGCATCTGATATGTCAAAATTCGCCACATTGCTTCAGTTGCGCTAACATAGCATCTAAATACGATTGCTGTTCAAAAAATTTGTTATATTTCAAAAACCTTTCTATTATTTCAATGGATGCACAATGATGACCATTATTAACGAATTTAAATAAGTACTTTATACTATTGATTGAAGCACATACTTCAAAGTTAATGCGACATTGAGATTTTAGCACTAGATAAAGACGATGCGGGCGGTGCTTAAAATGAATATTTTTGACAAAAGTAGAGGGAATTGAGGTAGAAACTACATTATATCCCGTTTAGATCAAATACAATAAAACTTTTAATTTTAAATTCATAGCGTCCCAACCATACGAATTTTTGCTACAGTCGTTTATACAAACAAAAACAAACTTTAAATAGTATAACTAAAATATCTTTAATGTATTAAAATGAGTTTTAATGGGTTTTTGCTCTATAATAGGATTAAGTTTATGTCCACTTATTTTAACAAACGGCTGTTCTATATTTAGTTTTCATGGATAAGGCAAAAATCTATAAATAAGAAATGTGAATTGTATATATGATTCATTGTATTGTTTCAAATTTCTAACCTATTGATGACCTCAAATTTAGAAAACCAATAGTGTTAAACTAAAATTGGACTTTATATATTGCATCGTCTTTATTCAGATTTAAACCACATTATTTAGGTATCGGGGAAAATAGCATTTATAGCTTTTATAGCAATTATCATTAAAAGTAGCAGTTAATTGCATTTAAAAATGGAGCTAAACAACTCCAAACTATATAATTCGTGCACATATAACAATTGCATGCTTATAATTTATAAAATAAAAAAGTAGCAAATGCTATCTTTTTGACTCTGTATTCATTAGTTTTACTATAACTTTTAACGGCTATAACCTGTATTAAAAAATATATTTTTTAAATATTTTAAACTTCTTGGAAAGATGTTGTTGTGTTAATTTGCATTTGTTTTTTGAGACCTCATTATATTAAAACCAAAATACAGATAATGATTCCTTAAAACCCCACAAATTATAGGTAAATAATATTTTTAACGATATTTTTGGCATATTACGTAAATAAAATTAGTTCCCTGCAAAAAAATTTTCTCTTATACTGTAAGAATGTTCGTTCTTGTTATTTGCAAATTCAATATTTTGCAAAGATAACAGCATGGTTAACAGTTACAACAGTAATTTAATTCATTTATGAGATCGAAAAATAAGTCGTATTTTCTTGAATACTTTTTTTTATGTAACTCTAACTTGAATATAAGTTTCTTGTGCTTATAAAAGTTTAGAGCTGCATATTTAACTGTTATCTTCAAACATTAACTATTAAAGTTAAGATTAAAGTCAGGAATTCCGTCATGAGTTGAAGCGATTATTAAATATTTAACAAAAATTCAGTTTACCTGTAACTGTTAACTTTATTAACTTGATTTAAAAATTTTGAATAAATAATATTTAACATAAAATTAATGTTAAAAAATTATTTTTGTTTTACAATGTAAAATGAATAAATTTTCTATTAAGCTTATGTAATATTAATAGCATTTAATTTTTTAATGGAAATTATTTAACTCATTTTTAAATTCATATAAATTTTAAAAGTTGAACCTAAAAATTTGTATACTGTATTTAAGTTAAAATTTTTTTAAGTGCTCAAAGTTAAACTTAATAACGTTATAGTTAGGTTAGAGTTAAAAACAAAAATGCAGGCATCGCTCACTTTATGAAAAGTTAGGCTTAAAAAGAATCAGTGATAACAAAAAGCTGAACAGAGCTGTACAAAACACGAAATTCGAGCCAACAATTCAATAAATTAACTTCAAAGAGTTATCAGATTTTAGTTTTTGTAATGGGAAACTTACAATCGTTAATTGCTTAATTGGTTCAATCCATTAATTTAAAAGTTTTAAATTCAAACCGGAATTTAAAAAATTTACAGTTCCAAACATTAATGAAATAAATTTACTGGACTTAAATGTGGAGAATTAATAAAACTGGAATTTACATATAATATAATATGCGCGATGAGTCACAATAGGGGGTTATAATTCGCTTTTTTCTTTCTATCCGTATTACGTTTACTGTACCGTAAGTTATAAAACTTTTCAAAACTCATTTGACTCTAAAATTAATACTTAATAATTCCGTTAATTAATATAATTTTCTCAACACTAGAATAGATAACCGAAAACCTTAGTTTTTATTCAATTTGTTTTTAATGCTATTCTTACGGTTGAGAAATATATATCTGTTATAATAAAAACATTTGCAATTACAGAATACGTGAATTACATAGAGTATAACGTAACGCAAAGAGCAGTATATTGAATAGAGTTAACGAGTGAACGGCATTCAAACGTTCGCAGTGAACAGAGTGAACAGTGGGAGAGAAAGGGAGGAGTCATTCATATAGCGCTCTATTTTTGTATTGATAACTGGAAAACACTGGTCACACAAACACAACTGTCAATATTTTTCTCTGATTTTTGGTAAGTTTGTTGAATTTTTCTCGAACATAATATATTTATATTGAGCGCAACTGATATCGTAGAAAATTTTGGTTGAAAAAATCAATCGATTGCTTGCATATTTAATTGAGAAAATAAAAAGTGAAAATAATAATAATATTGTTTGGTTAAAATTGTTTAGTTGCGAGTGTGTTGGGCGCCATTGAACGCCAATCAATGCACACTCGCTTGCCATCCAAAACTCTATTATGACGAATACGATAACTGTCTATACAGTGCTTAGGCCATAGCGATTACTACGCGATTCTCCGCTCCCATTCAGTAGTAGTCGTTTCGTTTTCAGTTTTAACGCTTTTTTTCCGCAGTCACAGTGAAAGCGGTTTTTGAAATCTCTTAACTGAATATTTTTGCGCTTTGCTTTTATCTAACTTTATATTTTCGCGAAACCATAAAACGTTTAAGTTTTTAGTGGTGTGGAGAAAACTTTTTTTTTATCCATTTTTTATTTACACTTGGAATAAGTTTATATTTTGATTTTTAATTCATTTTTCTGTGCGCATTGAAAATTATTTCGGAGGTAAAATTTAAAATCTTTTTTAAAATATCGCATTAGAAAAGGCGGTTAGCGTTCATCGTTATTGTTTTTAGTTTGCTATCAGTTTTCATTTACACACAAAATAAGACAAATAAAATCGTTTTCTTATCGTTTTGGCAAAAGTGAATGCCTTTTTTAAACGCATTGCGATAAATTTTTTTTCAGCAAAATAGACTAAACATTTCATTTTGTACGTTCAATATATTTTCGCGATAATTTGAATACTATTGTCATACATTTTAAGCGTATATAATATAATCCGCATTTCCCGCGTAATTGTGCCCATTTTTTATTTCAAGTAATACTTGCATAATTTACAGTAAAATATACGTTTAACGTGAGTTACTAGATATTACGTTTATTTTTGATTTAGTATCACATAAACCACTATTTTAGTTCAATAAAAGGGTAATATAATGAATGTTATAAACGTTAACATAGAATCAGATAACGATTTTGACGTTTTACAAGAATTTGTTATAATAATTGTTTGATTAAGAAGTAGGGAAATAATAAATACTAGATTGGATGTCGATTGATATGTTCTCTTTATCCAAATGAAATTTTGTAATAGTGTGTGTGTGCGCATTCGTTCGCCGGCTATAGTATTATAATGCTATGATTTAATTAATATCTCCATTTATATGTTAATAAAAGATATTAAAGATAACGTAAAAATGATATTAAGTTAGATTTACTCCGTTTTATTGCACAATAGAATAAAATGGGAGACGAGTCTGGAGATAAACGCGGTCGCGGCCGACCAAAGAAGTCAGAGAATGCTGTGGTTGTTGAAGTTCCCGAAGTGGAGGACAGAAAGTCAGGTCGCGGTCGTCCGCGAAAAGCGGCTGAATTGGCGTCTCAGGCGGTTAAAGATCAGAGCAATAGAGCGGACGACGACGGAGACTCTAAAGGCAACAAAAGAGGTCGCGGAAGACCTAAAGGTTCGACTGGTAAAAGGAGAAAGAGGGCCAGAGTTACAGCGCCTAAAAAGCGAGGAAAGAGTGCCAAAGGTTTGTTCATTTGATTAGCGTTATGATCATAGAAATTCCGTTTATATTTCAATCGAATCGCAATTTATAATTATTGTTTGCGGAACTATTTTTTTGTTACAAATGATAGTTTAAATTTGTTTTTTCGGAAAAAGTTTCGAAATATTAACGCTTTTTAAAAATAAAATTTCTTTAAAATCAAATTACAGTATACTAAGTCTACGCTAACATTTCAATTGTGAATTCTTTTTTCATGATCATATATTTATTTATCTTTCATTTTGTTATAATAACACGAAATTATTATTAAACGAATACAAATATATTTTTAATTGAATTAACTTATAGCATCTTCAGGCGGCGATTCTGGTGCTGGAGATATCGAAACAGATTAGCCAACGTCGACATCATCTGTAAACTGTCTCATTATATAACGCATTATAAAAACATTTTAATTAAAACTATATTCTTAAAAAAAATTCCAAAAAAAATTCTCATCGATCGCATCGGTATTTGCATCGAAACCAAACTCATGGCTCACAAGCACTTGAATTGCAGCACATATTTAGCATTTCGCTCATATTTTTCTTAGCTTAAACCTATTGATGATAATATGATGCCATATTTTAGTTTTTATTTTTTTTCGTCTTATGAAATGATATTAATATTAATGATAATAATTTTAAGCCCACATAATTGAATGTAATGTAACCGTGATCTGATTTTTTTAAATATATCATAACATTGAATGTGTTTAATTTTAATACCGATTCCATTTTATTTCCCGTTTTTAATGTCACTTGTAATTCGAAAACCAATCGGATTTTTTTCCTCTTTTTTGGATTCATTTATTCATTTTTATTTACCACTTCATATAAGCATTTAATTGTAAAGTGTATTCCGATGTTATAGACTAAAACTTTGAAGAGTTTTCGCTTATAACATCGTTTTAATGACTAATTAAATATTTCGAGAATAAAGTTTTAGATGATATATGAATGTACTGTATTAGCTTAAAATCAAAATTTAAATAAAGTACAAAGTGACTAACAAAACAATATTCAAAATATATATAAAACTCATTTCAACACAAGTACAGTAAAACTATTAACGATTTACAACTGTAATCACGAGTGAAACAAAAACTCAACATTTGGCTAAATTTAAACTAATTAAACATTTTTCGATCACAGCTTTGGAAATTAACAAAAAGGGAATGAACTTCTGTATATTATATAACGTATAACGTCGTTTAATTTGATGAATTCGGAATTGATATGATAAATCGAAAGTTAATTGTTGTTTTTGGCACAAATCGTGTAATCGAAATGCTCGACATTATCGCTAAACTCTTGCGAACGACAGTTGCGGCGATTCGTTGGTATAAAGCGGTCGCAGTTTGTTGACGTTAGAGGCGTGCGTCAAACTGGTGGTCACGTTTTCGTCCAACAACTCTGTCTCCCAATCCTCGCCATCCTCTGACGCCGAATAATTGTAAACAGGCATCAAATGGTGGCGTATTTTATCCAAACGTTTTTTCCGTGCGATGAGCACAACAATCACCGCTATTATAACCACAGCGATCAGCGCCGCGAATGACATCGAGTAAAATGCGGAAAATGTGGAGATATTGGGTTTGGCGGACACCACATCGTCGATGATATCGTGTTCGGTAACGTTTGTTTGGTTCGCGTAAACCGTTTCGTTTGTTCCGTTCAAACCGTACGTCATTGTACTGTTTTGCAATAAATATAATGAATCATTCAATCCATTGCGAGTATCCATTGTTGAAATTGAGATTTGATTTTTGGTTTTGTGTTACACCAAAATATTGTAATCGATGATAATTAAACGCATTATGAATAACAAATAAGTATTGATAATTTGATGCGCGTTTGACGAGTCAATCAAACGATAATATAAACATCGCATTTTTTTAAAAACAATTATCCCATTGTTTACATGTTTTGGGTTTAAATGTTTGGTTTGGAAAAAAACGCTATTCAACGCTATTTCAATAATATTATTGACGATCCAATGGGATGATGGGTTGGGTTTGAGCAACAAACAAATATTATGAACTGTACGCGTTCTATGGGTTTTCGAAGCGATTCGCGATTCAACAACACGTTTGTTGTCGTACGAGTGTTATCGCGTTACGAAAACAATTAACGTTTTTTGATTATTGTGATTTCAGTTTTTAATTATATGGTACGCGTGATAACACACACACACTCGTGAAATCGCAAATGTGGCGCATATCCGTGTGTTTTGATTCCGAAGTGTCCGAATAATTTCATTTCATAACGAATATCAACGCACGGTTAAAATGAGCGAAATATCGAGTTGCGACGAATCGGTGGCCAATGAGATGACATTAATGAAGAGCGAAGTGGAGAGACTTAACAGGGAATTGGCGCAAACCAGTTCCGAAAAGATACAGTCGGCGCAGTACGGCCTCGTTTTACTGGTACGTCAAACCATTTTATTTATTTAATTTTTTTTTATTTTAAATCCAAATGTTATTTGCGTGGATATCGCAGGACGAAAAGGAAGATCTTCAGCGAAAGTATGACGAATTGGAGATGATTTACGAATCCACTAAAAAAGATTTGGATGAGTTGAGAGATGTATTTATTGAATTTAGTAAAATTGGTTTATGGGTTTATAACTATTTTTCGTCCCACATATTAGGCATTTAACAGATCGCAAACAATACAAAAAGTTTCGGCGACCACTGGTATCGAACAAGAAGAACGTCTTCTGCAAGAAAGCGCTAATAAAGAGGCAAACTTCGCATCCGCTCTGCAAGAACTCGAACGCGAACTCAAACAAGTTAGTGGTTTTAAGTCAACTAACCGTTGGTAACAAAAATCTAATCACTAATAGGTTCGCCACGAGTTGGAACGTGTGAACTCCGAAAAAGAACGATATTTGCTTGACTCTAACGAATTGAGCAAACAAATGGAAATTATGGAATGGGAACGAAAAAATCTGAGAACTGAGTTAAAAGAACTTAAGTTCCGTGAATCGAGACTTTTGTCGGATAACAACGAACTGGAAGAGGAGAACATTTCGCTGCAAAAGCAAGTGTCTGCGCTCAAGTCGTCTCAAATTGATTTCGAAACATCGAAACACGAAGTGAGACGATTACAAGAGGAGATGGAAGCGCTTCACGCGCAGCTCGAAGAGTTTGAACACTTGAAACGAATCGCTGAGAGACAAGTAATTTGTAATAGTTATGCGATGAGTGGTTTGGAAATAATTTAAAAATATTTATTTCAGATGGAAGAGGCTTTAGAGGCATTGCAATCGGAAAGGGAGCAAAAATATGCGGTAAAGAAGGAACTGGACAAACGTATTAACTCGGAATCGATTCTAAACTTAAGTAGTTTTGCTGGTTTTGCCGGTTTGAGATTCGGAAGTAAGAAATCTAGTTTAATCTCAGATAAATCTCCTTCTGTTTCTGCCATAACCAAATCAGAGCAAAACGCTTTAAGTTATTCCAAAGTATTACCAAATATACCGAACACGTTTCGCATAGTGTCGGCAAACAATTGCATGATTTCGGAAAGTCCTTTAACAATTAATAGTGCTTTGCCATTGAAGAAGCGAATTCGCCACCAATATTTTAAAGAGAAAACATATATTGATGATAGTTGTGAGCCAAAACTTTCGAATAAACTTGATGCTAATAAACAAGTTTCGCAATCGTCTCGTTTATCCGTAAATCCTCCAAAAATCATAGAATCTAAAGCGTTAGATAAAGATAGTTGCGAAACCGTTTCTTTAACCGAATATCGCGATAATGGTTGTTCAGCGTTCTGTCACACTATATTGTCTTTGCTTATTGCTTGTTTTACTGGATGTTTTGCACCTTAAGTATTCTTTTTTTTTGTTTGCTTACACATTTCGCTTTCCAATGAACTTTTTAAATAACCAATAATTAAGTTCTAGCCTTATTGAAATAAATAGTTTATGGAATTAAATTTCAGTTTTTTAATGCGATTGTTATATATAGCTATTAGATTCGGATTAAAGAGTTCATTGTTTTCATAAATTAATAAATAGAAACATATATATTAATGAAAATCAATTTGTATAAATTAGATGATATGGTGAACGATGGGACGGAGCCATTCGATACAATCGAAAATAACCCAACGCTTCAGAAATTCGAGGCAGATATGTTGCAATCGTCGATCGGACACGAGGCCAGTCCATCGAACACTCAGCCGTCGTCGTTGGAGGGATCGCTGTTCGGTGAAGTGCATCTCACGGAAATTAAAAAGTTAGAGCGCATGTTAGACGAGGCTGAGGATCAAAAAGTGCAACTCAATCAAAGGCTAAACGAATCTCAAATGTTGTTAGAAAAAGCGCAAACCGAACTTAATAATCAAAGTAATAAACTTTCGAAATTTTTCGAAAATGTCAACAGTTTGCTGTCATTATACGGTGATATTGATTTTGACAATAATTCTGAGACAAATAGTGAATTTCCGGAATTAGCGCGACTTAAACTTATATTAGAGAAACGGGTGAGTGATTCCAATTTAAGTCATCTTAGGGACGAGATATTGAAACTGCAGAAGAAATTACAATCGTACGAAACGCGGTCCTCGTATCTGGAAGACGATCTAAAGATTATTACCGCTATTAGTGCTGATATCAATGGTAATATGAATTTAACGCAAGACGACTTGCTAAGCATATCCGAAGATTTGGCCACACTATATCATCACGTTTGCTTAGGTATTCGTTTTATTTGTATGGCTATTGTTATTAATTGTTATTTAACGATAGTTAATGGTGAGACGCCAAACAGAATAATGTTAGATCACGCGAATCCCGAATCAGTAGTGAATAGCGATACAGTCACTAATATTAAATTAGAGCAACTAAAAGATCGCCTCCATTATCCTAATGATTCGCTGAAAAGTATCAAATCGTTTGATTGTAGTGTTTTGATTGAGACAATACGCGACCAATTAAGGCATTTAAGGTCAGCGATCGAGACTACCGTTGAACTGCGTTCGTTGAGAAGTAAATTAGTTGTGCCGCAATCATTGCCACAACAATCAACAGTGTCTTCTGTCGACATCGAAGATTTACAGGATCAAGTTGTTAAGTTTAAATCGCTTCTTTCAACTAAACGCGAACAAATCGCTACATTACGGACTGTATTGAAGGCTAATAAACAGATAAGTTATCGTTTAAAATTTTGAAAACAAGTTTTCCAATATATTTTTTATTTGACTATAGACAGATATATGGATTTAAGTCTGTCTGTCTGTCTGTCTGTCTGTCTGTCACACTCTACTAGTCACATGACGTGACCTGTTTCTTATATTAATTAAAGGATTATGTTAATAATAATATTTCACATAAAGGATTAAAGGGATTTTAACTGAATTTTTATAATAATTAAGGAATTTTTATGTCAAAAGGGACAGTTAGATCAAAAATAAATTAAAAATGAACAAATTAGGGTCAAAAATGGGTTTGGGAGCTTCCGTTTTTTATATTAACATAGTCAAAAATAGCCAAAATAAGGTAAAAGTTGCCTAAATTTTGCCATAAATAGTCAAAATTGGGGTCGCGGAAGATTCCGTTTTTATGGTAACATTATGGGCAAAAATCGATTTAAAATAGTAAAAAATCTGAACGGAGATTCCGTTTTTATAGTAATAATTAGGACAATAACGATCAAAATCGGACTAAAATAGCCAAAATTTTTGGCGGAAACTTCCAAAATTAATAGCAAAAAAACATAACTTTAATAAAAAATAATATAAACTAATGGTTGGGAGCGAACGGAGAAAGCGAGCGACCATAGAATTACTGAAAATAACTTTACAAAGTCTATATTACGACCGTATCGGTCTTATTTTATCATAATTTTTACGGGATTTTTAAAAAAATCGGTTGTTGTATCTTTCAGTACACGTATTATTGCCGATTAAATTTAAAATATTATTAAAAAACGTTTTATAAAAAATATATCATTTGAATAGCATACAATAAAAACCATATAATTAACCTAACCTTACCATACCAACCCTATGCATAACCAAACCAAACCTATACCTAACCTAACCTATCCCTTTAGATAAAAGACAAATAAGTATTCCACATTTTAATTAAGAATAAATTTAAAATTACAACAAGGGTTTTAACTGTAATCATTTTGTTCGTTAATATATCTATAACGCGTTTCTAATTATATTGTTGTAGCTTTAATTTAGTTTTTTTGTTCAATAATACGTGCACTGAAAGATACATCAGCCAATATATCTTATGTTTGGCTCATCCAAACGGCCGTATATTAAGCCGGAATTAAGTTTAACATACGATTTAATACATTAAATGATATTCGGCATATTTATTTGTTTTATTTTCGTATATAAACAGCAGAGGTAGCATTGGCTAACTTGAAGTCTAAATACGAAACTGAAAAGGCTGTGGTAACCGAAACGATGACTAAATTGCGAAATGAATTGAAAGTATGCGCAATAAAAATTTGAATTGAAATAACGGTTCATTAAACTGAATTGTAATCATTAATACTTAGGCATTGAAAGAAGATGCTGCAACATTCGCGTCGCTTCGATCCATGTTTGCCGCGCGATGCGAGGACTATGTGTCACAAATTGATGAACTTCAGCGACAATATAAGGCGTCTGAAGAAGAAAAGAAAACACTTAATTCACTACTTCGTATCGCAATACAGCAAAAGTTAGGCTTAACGCAAAAACTGGAAGAACTGGAAATGGATAGAGAAAGAGTGACGTTGGGAAGAGTTCCGTCGAATTGTCCGCGCGTCGAAAGAAGTGCCAATGGAGTGACGCCTAATTGGAGGGGTATTAACAGAGGCAATAGACCACCAATTAGTCGGGGGTCTTATAGTTCTTCGTTGAGAGGACCATCAAAGCGAGGGATTTAAATGATTTTTATTTATATTTATTTTTATTTTTAGGACTTAAGATAATTATTATTCAAATTTTTTAAAAATCGTAATTCGGGTTAAATATGTTTTTTAAAAAAATGGTTTATAACTGATAACATATTTATTTGTATCTTATTTATTGTTTTAGCATTTATTTTTTAATTTATTTTAAAAATTTGTAATCATTATATAATTATTGATCGAATGGGCAGCTTATGTATATTTTTGTCTAATTATATATATTTGCTTACATAAAGAAAAAAAGGAACGGATCTCATCGTCTCGATAGTTGTTTCAAAAATTTAATTAATTATTTCATGTTTGCTCTTTGTTGTAATATTTTGCACTGTTTTGTAGAAGAAGATACTTATTGAAGGGAAAGCTTTTCTATTTAAGCAAAAAATAATACTCTAGTTTATTAGGCATTAGTTTTTTTCACATTATATAAAATGCAAACTTTAAAAGTGACCTTTCGTCTCAATGAAAACGATTATTTTATAAATAAATAAATATATTTATAAAACGCAATTATTGTTGTATTTTATTTTAACTGAACTTTTAACTAATTAAAGCTTATAAACAATTATTAAGTAATTTTATTTTATAAAAAAAAGTGTTGTTTTACGCGATTTATTGCGCAATGCTTGAATAAAATTTGATAAATAACTTCACCGTATGTTTGTTTATTTAGTTTAAAATTAGTGTAATCAATAAAAGGGAAGTGAAATGTGTAACATTTGACTTGATAAGCAGGTGAAAGTTGACCGAATACGGCGTGAACTTTTGTTTTGCCTTAAAGCAAAACGCGTAGACACCCCATTAGACTTAGCAATGTATTTTTACGCATATACAACATTAAGGTTAATTTTATTTCATGTGAGGGTTCCGGAGAGAAATAGCAATTTTTGCCCGTTTCGACTTGTTTGTAAGGTTTGACCCAATTTTTAAAAAATTCAGTTTTATTATTTTTTCAATCAACAATAAGTGAAGGTAAAAGTAGACTTTCCTGTTTACTACGTCTACTAATGTGTAGACCATAGAACGCCGAAAGATACTGAACTCACCCTCAATCATCTTCGGGCTATAGCATGGCATTCTATATAAAGAGAGTGTTTTTTGTTCTTAGATACAGTTTAATTTAAAAACTTATTTTTTTGTGCGTGCAAAAGAAGATATATATTTTTATCAAAAAATGTTGAGAGTAAGTTAAGCTAATCTTTAACTAATAGTATTTCAATGGTTTTCTATAAAATAAATTTCTACTATAGATATTGGTAGCGCTTAGCATTATTGCTTTAAGTCAAGCTGGAAATCTCATTAATGGAGGTTTAGGTTTAGGATTAGGATTAGGATTACGAGGAGGATATGGTTATGAAGGCAATTATGCTGGCGATTATGCTGGTGGTTATGCTGGTGGTTATGCCGCACCAATTCCATACGCTTTCGCCTATCAAGCCAATGGACACGACGGTGGAAGCAGTCGAGAGGAATCATCCGATGGAAATGGAGGTATTGTATTACTTTTTTAAATTAGTTTCGTTCTTATTGACATTGAATTGAATGAAAATGAATATCTGTATTAGGAGTTCGAGGATCGTACACACTAGATGTTGCCGATGGAAGAAAACGAATCGTGAGATACGTGGCCGATCACGCCGGCTATAGAGCTGAGGTTTGCTACTTTTAATTTACCTTTAAAGTTCCAAAATAAATGATGGAAATCACTCGTACACAGATCGAGACAAACGAACCTGGAACTGAAAGCAAAAGCCCAGCCGGAACTTTGTTGATATCATCGCAGCCACCAGCAGCTGAACTTGCTTCGAGAAGTGGTTATGGACACGGAATCTCACCAATTTTGGAATCTTACGGAAACATTGGTATGTATTTATTTGTATCACTGATTTATAAAATATTGTAAGTGATAAAATAAATAATGATATGATATGCTGTGGAATAGGTATCGGAAGCTCGTCATTGTTGGGCTACAATAGTGCACCAATAGGTTTGGCTGGTAAATATTAATTGAATTGTGATTTCATAGATTGGTTCATCAACAACCGTTATTAGAAACTGTTACAATTAGATTATATATCTTTATTTAAGTAAACAAATAAATGCTTGTCATAAAACTATAGAAATTTTTCTATTATCCGATAAAAATTAGTATTACGTTCATTAAATTAAACAAATCAGCGCTCGTATCGAAAAACAAATTTATTTAAATCTTTGATTTTTTTCTATGAATTTCTAAATAATAGTAAATTATAAATATATTCTTTGAATAATTAAATTTTGGTGATTATATGACTTACATCTATGAAATAAGATGAATAAAATTTGAAATAAATTAAAAAAACATTATATTCTACTGTATAAAAATATTATTAAAAGTATAAGTTTTAAGAGAATGCTTATACCGGTATGCGTACTCTCTATTGAGAACTTCTTGAAGTGTCAAAAAAAATGTTACTAACACTTGATTACCACTTTGGTTCACATACAGAACTTTGAAGTTGAAATTAATTAATTGATCGTAAACTGTGTGATCAAACGATGATTCCGTTCACTCATTTTCAAGTGGTGCGAACGCACTGACAAACAACTGGTTTCGTGTTTCACTGCGTTTACTTCAAATTTAGATTATACTAGTATTACGTATTATTAGCGTTGATAACTACACAATAGTTTTATGTTCCACAATCACAAATTTTTCTGATACGTAGTACAAAATTTGCGATAATTAGAGTTATGATGAACTGTCTGAAAAAAACTACACTCATAAATCAAATAAGAAAGAGTTGACTACTTTCGCACAAAGTTCATAAATCAGAGCCAATTTGACTGTGATTGTCGACGGGTTATCGAAATGTTAGCTAATATATTAAAAATAACCTCAAATCTTTATTTGTGGTGTCATTAAAAGTAAAGTTTTTTTAATGAATAATAAAATATAAAAATTTTTGTATAATATTTTTTTACAATTTACAATTTCACAAAACATCCAAATGTTTTAATACGATTTCCGAGTGAAATTTTGAAGCGCTTTCTGTACAAACTATTTTACAAATTTCGTAGCAATCGTTTTCGTTAAACGTTCGGTGTTGTGTCAAGGATTACTACTGCAGGGATTGTTCGTGCATTCGCCTGAAATTAATTAAAGTTTCATTGAAGTCAAAACCGATCACAAAAAATTAAACGAAATGGCAAAAAACAACAACAAAAAAAATACTCACGAATGTGAAATATTTTGATGATATCGTTAGACGACGGATATCGGAGATCGATATCCCTATTCCCGATTCGGAACTTATGAATACAACCCACTAATCCTACGTTAACGCCTATATTTTCGAATATCCGTTTCTCCTTCGACGAAACAAAGCCGAGAAACAAATTCTCGGCCAAATCAAGCGAATTTAGCGCGCCTTGACTTTTGCCGGAAACTTCTTCGTGATCGTCAACCGATAAACTTCCGTCCCATAAGTATCGTTTAGCGGCCACTTTAACAAGTTGTCCCAATTTGATCGGTTTAACGGATTTTAATAAAACAGTGCCACCGCCTAAGTTGTATCGAAACTCGACGTGTAATTGTCGTATGGATAGCGAAACGAAGTCTCCTTCGCCGTACGATGTTTGCCCGTTATATAATATGATACCGTTTTCATTGAAGGCACGAAATTCAATTTCAAATGACAGTCTAGTGTACGCCTGAAATCGAGGCATTTCTATGTATGATTGTCCATCGAATGCGGGAATTTCGATCGACGATTTAAATATATCTGGCAGTGTTTGGGTTGATAATGACGTACCGGTGCTCAGTATCATATTCTCCGGAATATTCACCTCTCGCGTCGATTTTCGCAATGGATTACTACTGCATGGGCTGTTCAAGCAATCATCTGGAAATTTTAGGAGATATTTTGTTTTGTAAGCACAATAATACTCTGAAAACACGTATAAATAAAACTATCTTTTTTGAGAAAAATACATACTGATATGGACAACTCTTATTATATCTTTGGATGATGGATATCGGAGATCCATATCCTTACGTCCAATTTTAAACTTTTGAATGCAACCCATAAATCCAACGTTAACGCCGATATTTTCGAATATTCGCTTTTCTTTGGGCGTAACGAAACCTAAAAACAAATTCTCGGCCAAATCTAGTGATTTAAGCGCGCCTTCGCTTCTTCCGGACACATCTTCCTGGCCATCAACCGATAGAATGCCGTCCCAGAGATACCTCTTCGCAACCACTTTAACAACTTGTCCCAATTTGATTGGATTATGAGATCTCAAAATAACAGTACCACTTCCTAAGTTATATCTGAACTCAATATGCGAGTCTTTAATCGATAACGAAACGAAATCTCCCTCTCCTGATGATGTTTGCCCATTGTATAAAATGATGCCGTTTTCGTTTAAAGTTATTAACTCAATTTCAAGCGAAAGCCTAGTGTAAGCTTGAAATCGTGGCATTTCTATATAGGATTGTCCGTCAAACACAGGCGTGTCGAACGGAGTTTTAAGTATGTCAGTCAACGTTTCTGTAGGCTCTGTTGGTCCAGTGCTGAGATCTATATTTTCCTGTAGACTAACTTCTCGCGTCGATTTTTCGCTATCCTGAGTAGTCTTAAATATTGTCGAACGCCTTACAGGACCAGCTGTAACAGATTCGGTTGAGTTAGTTTTACACGAGCCGTCATGTCTGGATGTAATGCGCTTTTGATAGCGACAGGAAAATAAGCGCATCTGACACTCCGATCCATACGTATTACCGTCAGAACCACACACTGACATCGGTTTCTTTGCTTCATCCACTGGACATTTTAAATCACAAACACACTGCACTCCGCGATCCTCTTTCACTCTGCAAACGGCTCCGTGCAAACATTTCACGTCAGAACATGATCCGAATATAGTTTTTGTTAAGGAAGCTGACAAAACAATATATCCATCATTAAATAATAGTGACAACACTGTTAGTCCAACCGTTTTTTTTACTTACCGTCAGTGCAACCATCTGGCCCTAGAATTGTTCCTTCGGGGCACACATCGCACTTCATTCCTTGAATGCCAACTTTGCACACACAGCGCCCTGTCATTTGTTCGCAATCATCTCTGACAGATCCGTGTTCATTACAAGCACACGCTTTAAATTTTAAAGATTATATATCAGTTAAATTGGAAAATATTTTCAATTTGGGTTTTCACTTACGTATACACCCACTATTTCCTTCCGAAATTTTATGCAAACCCCAAAATCCTGCTTCGCCTTAACACAAACCAACATAATTACTAAACTTCATAAATTTAGAAAATATCTATTACTCACATCTATCGCAACGCAAACCTCCGACACCAGGTTTACAGTGGCATTGTTTAGTGGTTGGATCGCAGCTTAATGAGTACGAACCCAATCGATTGCAGCCGCAAACACTCGGACAGCCGGCGTTTTTGTTTCCTTGTGCCGCAGTTTTGCCATCGGGACAACAACTAATGCACGCAATTAATTACTATGGAATCGATCTATTTATGATAAAACTATTTCTATACCCATATGTTGTCTCCAGACAACTTCTAACAGTTGCCACTTCGCGACAGCATTTTGCGAAATTATTGCCTTTATGGCAGTAACTATTCGGCGGACATGGTTTCGAATATGGTCCATCACCGCAAAAGTATTCTTTTCTATTAATTGGATTCACTAATGGCGGTTCTCCATCACACGGAAGTATTTTCACCTCTTCGCACATACTTATTTCCTGTGGCTTTATCTCCTGCTGGCGCGTACACGCTTCTTCTTGAAGCTTACATTCATTGTCGTACAAGCGTCCATCACTTCCTGAGTTGTCAAAAGTGATTTTGTAAGATCGATAATGCATTTTAATTTAACGAAATTAAAAATTTAAACTAAAATGGATACCGCAAACAGGCTCAGAATCTTGTCCAGATGGCGGACAGTGATAGCTATAACGAAACGGAATAAATTTCATTTAATCTGCTGATAAATATCTGAATCTTTATAGAGACCTGCAAAGACAGTGAGGCACACCATTTTCATCATAATCACAAACACCTCCATAGCGACAAGTTTTCAGATCGCAAAACTTAGTAAAACCGCCAGAACCTAATTTAATTTTAACTTCCATTAAAAGAGTTCACTATCATTTTTTCTCAAATAAATTCTAACATTTTCTTTTAAAATTCCTCATAATATTAACTTTGTTATAAAACTCAAAAAATTAAACGAAGCATGAAATAAAGAAGAATTACCACTTCCAGATCCAACGATATCATCGCATTCCCCAAAAAATTTGACAGCAATATCAACGCGTTGCCGACACGCGGCAGTTCTCATCTCGCATTCGTTAACATAGGTTACGGTGTCATTACCACAAATGGGCTCAAAAACGTCTGGACAATCGGTGGGACAAACGCATCTTCCATTCTCGCATCGCGCGCCATACTTGCAGTGAACATTGAGGCACACATCGCATCTTCCCTTCGATACGACGCTAACAAACTCGCTCTTTTTGCACGCAGCAACTCGTAGTTCGCACTCATTATCGTATGTTATTCCATCGGAGCCTATAAATATGCGATATGGTAGTTAAGAATTCAAGTCACAGTGACAATAGCGCTAACACAATAGCGCTAAATTAATGTCGTACCACAAACCGGCGCATCAATCTGTGCCATGCAAAAAAAAGGAGGAAAAAAGATGCGTTTATTAAATTATGTCTCTATATATGAATCGAATAAAAGCAATCAATTTTTTAAAAAAGAGTGCAATTCTTACAAAAACACAACTCTGCGGGCAAATACACTTTCCACCAGAACCGTCTGATTCGCAAACTGAATAAAATTCGCAGTTTTTATTTTCGCATCCGTCTAAATGTAAAAATAGCTATAGTTTGTAATAATGTCAGGCAAAAAAGCGCGATAAATCAGTGGAAAAAAGATTTATTGCGCGATCGATGTTACAATATATATCTGTTTGTGTGTTTAGGGGATAGAAAACTTTTTTATTTTTTTGTTAAGACCTCTGAGTTGTAATACTTAAAAGCTTTTATCAGGCAAACTTTGTGCATTCTGAAATGTGTTAATATATTTATCACTGGAAATTAACTTAGTTAGGAATATATTCGACTCATTTAGCCGCATAATCAGGTTAGCGACGCAAATAGCAACTTATGTATCCATCAGAGTTACAGAAAATATTTTCACTCATCTTCAGCGATGAAGATTTTTACTGCTGTAATGTTATACAGCATAACATACGTTTTACGATAACTCTATCGATTTTTTATTTCAAATGAAAGCACTCACAATTCTAAGATATCTATATATATACAGGCAGAGTAGACGACATCCGTAGATCAACATATATATTTATACGACACATTTTGGTTTGGCTAATATAACTTTATAGGGTAACTCTCAGAAGTTATGGTAACGATCACTATTTCGTACATTTAAGTTTTAGCATATTAAAACTAACTGTTGCGGTAGATGTCCCTAATCTTTAGTTTAGTGAAGATTTAGTCAATATATTAAGGATAAATTTTATGATTTCAAAGTTTATTATTTTTTTATATTTGTCATTAGAAATATAAAGTGACTTTAATTCCATAAATTTAATAATATTGTTTAACTTAGGGAATTGTAAATTTTTGGGAAAAAAATTATTTTCACTAATGGAAATGAATTTACAATGAATAAGATATTTACTAAATACTGGAAAAGCTTTATTTTTGTTTCCTAACGTTTTTTGTCGGGAATGGTTTGTCTTGAAAGAAGGGTTTGGGCTTTCGGCGATCTCGGGTCTTTAATGGAGAATGGTTGAAAAGATTTACTAATTTATCGTTAATGTTAAAAAGTCAATTAGAGGGTATAAATTCTAGTAATGTATTTAGCGTATACATTAATTATGGAATGTTCGCTAAATTTTTTATTTATCCGGTTTCAGGGATATCGAAAAAGGCTACTACTCCTCACCATAGTTCTGGTCGCATATAAAGTAGACCCTGGCCTAAAATTTTTAGCAATTTGAAGTCTAATGCTATACTTAGTAATTTCCGTGTACAGTGTAATAAAAAAAGGGCAGATAATTTTTCAAACAATTAACTTATTCCTCGATTGCGCATAAATATTAATTAAGGTTAAAGCTTCACAGAAAATGGCATAAAGTAAGCAGTCATTTAGTGAGCAAAATTATCTATAGTTCCAAATAATTAATCCAATTTTTCTTTTTAATTAAATTTAAATCCCAAATGTATATATAAAATTAGCAAAAATATTCCGTTCACTCACTGCATAATCCTTCGGTGTAAGAAAGGTCTATCGATTTTTTCTGTTCGCACGCTTCTAATCTCATTTTACATTCATTTGAATACGAGATTCCATCGCTTTGAGCGTGAATTAATAAAATAAAATCGAATTTTTGAATTTTTAATAAGCAATAATTATAAGATGGGAAACTAATTGAAATAAGTACAAACCTTCCGCATATTGGCTTAAACTCTTCGGAACATGTCGGGCATTCGCACGCTGGCTCTCCATTAGGCTTAATGACACATATCGCGCCAAACCGGCATATGCTCGAGCCTTTAGAACACGGACCGTCATCTCCTATTGAAATGAGAAAATGGTGTAATATAGCAACTCTTAATGAGTATTACTGCAATCAAATTGATTTATGGGCTCGCAATCACCCAATTATGTTCTCAAAAACTTTTCTCGCATTCAGATTGTGTTGACTAACTAACAACATAAGCTCAGGCTCGCATCATCTTAACAAACATTTTGATCTTGACGTTCAAGAAAATAGTTTATATATACAATGTCTAAATAAACAAAACTTTTTCTTGGAGTTTTAATTAATTTTTTTTAATTCATTAGGCAATAAATAACTTAGTAAATAAGCTTATCAAAGGCTTATGTTGGCTTAACTTTAAAAAGTGGTCGACTTAAAGAGTCGAAACTCAGTTCAAACGAACGTTTGCGCTACTAAACAGTTGACATTTAATTGCATATTCAAATTACTTCCCATGTGTCTCATTAGCATTTGCAATACAAAGACAAAACTAATTAAACTAAATATAATAGATTTAATTGACATTTTTGCTATAAATTCATTATTTATTTTAAAAGATAAATACAATTAAGCGCATTATCTCGAATTTCTATTTTTAAAAAACTTTTCAAAACAACCATAATTAGCCTAAAATTTAAACGCAATACGGTATTAGTTTAAAGTGTTTATTTATAACATTCGGAATACGTGTTAATGAAAAGACTTGATATATTTAGCGCTCAACTTAAGTTTTCAAAGTATAGCATATTAAATGAGACGTTTTCGAAGAAATTATTTAAGTATATTGTCTTGAGATAGAATTCTATCGATGTTAGGCAAAAGAAATAAATTTTTAACCAAAAAATCTAAATGTTTTATTAAATAGTTTAATATGTGGCAACAGCTATAACTTGTGATTGCTTCAAAGTTATGTGTTTCCGCTTTCAAAATCAAATTTAGCTTAATTTTAAGGCCATAATCAGAATTTAAATTAGCAAAGTTGACAGCGATGCTTATCTTTTAATAAACATAAAATTTAAATAGATTATACTAATAAAATGCGTATCAATTTACATCTCATATTTAATGGTCCATTTATTAAATGAGTCACAAGAAAAATCAATTCGACAATATATAACAGCGATGAAAATCATAAATTCAGTTTAACGCGAATTATATTGTAGTTCAAAGAACGCTTAAGTATACGCATAATCGCGCGCATCAGTTAAAAAATTTGATGTTTATTTTGAAATTTTTCATAATAATCTAGAAAAATAAATTCCAATAACTCGGAAGTGAATTAAAAAATGGTAGATAAAAATGTCATTTAAAGTGTTAACTTTATATTATACTATGCGGTGCGTCGTCGCAAACTGAGATATTCGCGGAGGTGTTTGCAGCCAGTAATAAAAAATTTAACGATAAATTTAATTAAAAAAGTTCTGTTATTAAATGCAAAAAACAAATAAAAAAATTTCATTCGAAAGCGAAAAAATCTCGAATTCTTTACATCACAAACATTTCGAATTGCATTTTACTTTTTTTTTGCAATTTGATAGTTTGTCGACATATACTGTACGAACAACAAAAAATAGACACTAAATTCTAATAAAATTTCATAGTATTAGAATTTATAAAATGATGGAACGATCGATCGATCACACACTTACCACAATTACCGGCATATGCGAGATGGATGTCCTTATGCAGTAGACATGCCTGACGCTGCAAATCACACTCAGAGTCGTAAGTGTGAGCATCGTTACCGCACACAGGCCTTAATATTGGTGGACATGGCGGCGGACACTGGCATGTGGCGATGCCGTACCGATCGATTTCGCATTCTTGAAATTGGGTGCATTGCAGTGTCGCGCACGGATTCGATTCTGTAAATGTAGATTTAGGTTCGGTTTTAGATTACACCGGTTTTATTAATTATTAAATCAATTATTTATGCAAACATATAAAGCAGTTTCAGTTTTATTTTTGAAACTTAATTATTTCTCGCTCATTAAAATATCTATTTATTAAATTATCGGGTTTCGACTTCATTTTACTTATAAACATATGTTTTTTGATGAGGTAAATCACAATTTTGTATGCAAATACTATTATCAGATGGTATATCGTGATCTGTATTAAATAATCAAATGGCAAATAAAATCTTTATAAGCTTATTAGTTAATACTTGTAAACTTGTAATTCTTGACTTTCTTTTTTAGCCTTTTCTAAAACTAATGTAAGGTAATTCGCTATAGAAATTACTGTATTTTCCAAAACTAAATTGAATATTCAACTGTATATCAGTTTTGAAACTAAAAAAATCAAAAAATTTACTAAATAACAAAAAAATTTAAAATCTTGGTTTTCAAGTTTTATAAATTTTGAAATTCTAAAATTGGTAAATTACTGATTGTTAAGAATGAAAACAAGCTCGGAATATATTTTATATTTTAGGTTAATATAATGATTATAATTTTAATTTAAAAGCCAAAATATTGAATATATATTTGCTTATGACAAATTAATAATAATTTATAAAATGTTAATTCTACTAATTTTATTAAATTCTTTTTATAAATAAAGTTAGATTATTAAGCTAAAATTTTAAATATAATTTTTTTGATTATCTAAGCTTCGATTAGATACTTTATTTTGCTATTTTGCATGATAAAAAATTATGAGGATTTATAGGAGAAAAAATATTTTTAATTGTACTAAAACTCAATAAATTTAAAAGAAAATTTTTGAAAAAAGGCCTAAAAAGGCATTAATCGATTTTGCATGACAATTTCCGAAAAACATTAAAATATTTAAAAAATCTTTTATATTTTATACCTAGAATATTAATTTATATTGATTTATAAAACCAGTGGAATAACTTATTTTTTACAGTCTTACTCACATTTCTTAGATTAATCTAACTAACCGCTAAAAAATTATTTTATGTAAAAATTCGTGCTTTAGTAATAACAATCAAAAATTTATTAAAATATTTGAGCTCAACTGTATTCAAATATATTTAATTTTTAAGTTCAATACAAATAAATATAAACATGTTAATTAAATATTACCTCCACAAACTCCATTGTGAATAATTCTCAAACTTCTTCTTAATTTACACGCTTCTACTCTTAGAATACATTCATTTGTGTAGGTTTTTCCGTCACTGCCACAAACCGGCTTAAAATCACTATTACAAACTGCATTACATCGACAAATCGGATTTCGATGATCATCTAATTGACATATTTGTGAAGATGGACATTCAACACCATCGCAGGGATCTTTAATTATTGAATTAAGTAAACAGTAAACAATATTGTCTCGTTTTTAATTTGTAATTTAGATTTTTTAATTTTGTAAAATTAATTAGTTTTGATTGTATTATGATTTTAAATCTCTTAATTCAATTGAAATATTTTTGAGTGTTTTAAAAATTAATTCTGCACTTTTATTATACAATTATAAATATTGGATAATAAAATCTTTTATTATTTATAATTAGTTTATATAATTTGACATAGAATTTAAGATAATTACAGTATTCGTGGTTAAACACTAATTTTTTTTGGCTTTAATTAAAAAATAAAGTTTAAATTTGAATGTCTTTAAATAAAATAACTGGAATTTTTCGTAAATTCAAAGATTAATTAAGTCATTAATGGTATAATAAGAAATTATTTTTAAAAAGCTGTTAATAAAAATATTAATTTAAATAACAATAGACAAAACGGCTAATTTAAAATAATTATTATAGTATAACTTTTTTTGTATCGCCAACAAACGTTCAAATAAACTATAATTACTAAAACTATTTAAACAAATCGATTTTTCTATGATTTCATCGTTAGATCAAAAATTGTTTTAAAAAATCAATTTCAAAAAATGAATAAAGATTTATGATTTGGTTATAAAAACGGATTGATAGTTTCACAGTTATAGTGAGGGTTGTTTCGCCTTAAATGCCACTTTTTCTCAGTACACATACATATTGTAATGCATGCAAAAACACAATTACCATAACGCGAATATAATGGAAAACTATAACATATCGGTAACAATGGCTAAATAGAAAATTATGCAAATGGATGTAAAAATATATGCGAGTAGTTTACGCAAACACTTTAAACGCTTAAACACTTACCACAAGCTCCAGTGAATTTGACAGTAACATCTCTCATGTCTTTACACGAATGACGCCTTAATTCGCACACATTTGGATAATCTCGTCCATCGGTTCCGCACACAGGTCTGCTGCCTCTGGAATCGCCATAAGTGGCGCATCGCGTCGGACACACGCACTCAGCGCTCCGTCCATCCATCGATGGTTTACATTGGGCGCCAAATCCGCACTCCTTCTCCAGACACGGATCTTTCATATCTGCCGGAAATTTGTAACATGATTGCGTTAACCGTAATTGGCTTAATAGTAATAATAATAATAATAGTATGGGTGCGTATAATTTCAAATATATTCGCGTATAATCGCATATGACTCTCATTTTGTTGGGCGTTCACTGCTAGCGCTAACACACAAACACACACACACACTACGATATTATATTACTGGTGGAATCAAAATGCGAAATATTTATTTGAGCACACATTAATTATAAATGAACATTAGCCGAACACTTAACAGTATAATTGTGCGTACTATTTGTCTCTCGCTCTCGGAATCCTTTCCGTTAACATGTTTTTACGCAAGAATAACGACCGAAAATTGTCGCACACAGTGTTTTAAATTACGCACAACTAAATAATCATCATCGCAGTGAATAGAGCATTGTATTCGCTATACTCTGCGTATATATACGGTATATACTGAAAATGAAATCAAATCACAGTATTTAAGCATAACATCATTATCATTAATTGTTCAATCAAAGAATGCGTTGAGATATTGAATGAGACTTAGACTGCATTATCTCTATATATTATGATTTGTACTGAAGCGCAAAAATGTTTCAATACTGCTATCATTGCGTATATAAAAGAAGCTCACAATGACTAACACATCAAAACAGCGAAAAAGGATCTCAATCTCCACTGCCGCACAATGCATTCGACCCGAGCATTGAATTCATTGATTACGCTCTTTATTGCGCATGTTATATGTTATGTCAATTCGCATCACTTACTCTAAACTCTTAAAAACGACTCCACATCGCAAATATCGTAGAAAATCATTTGTTTTGCACTGATTCTCCAATTAAACATAGATTACTCGCGAATTTAATGTATACCTCTATTATTGAAACCAAATTAAACCCAAATATTATTATTTCGCGTATTTTTTTTAAATAAATAAAATTTTATTCATCTTGTATCGAATAATAATATTTTGATCCAATATATTTGGATTTTTATTTTGTATGATACTTTGGAAATATATAAAATTATTTTAATTTTTTTTTAATAATAAAGCGCTACTCAAATAGATTTTTACTGTAATATCAATTTATATTGATTTTTTTCTCAAATACTCAAAGCCTTGCGAGCGTTTCACACATTCTACGGCAACGCTAAACAACTCAAAACGAGTTATGGCGTTAAAAAGATGAAAGTGATGTAACATTCAAAAAAAATTGAAAATTATTTTCTTACTTAAGTTCTACAATTAATTAAATATATATTTCTTTAGATTCACTGAAGTAAAAAGTTGCTAACTCGAATTTAAAAAAATTTGTTTAAACTCTAATTAAAAATTAATACAACATTTGATGCTTCTTAAATAATTACTTATAAAATGTGAAAGAATTAAATTTAATTACCGTATTTTAATTTTAAAAAATGTTAGAAAACTCTAAATTAGAATTACAGATAGTTTTATTTAAATTTTCTTCATTCATAATTATTAATGTGTATAAACTAAAATTATGTTATTTTTGAAGTATCACAAATATTTCTTTTCAAATGTAACATAATTTTCCTAATTATTTAAAAGTAACCGTATATGGTATTTAATGGGTATTTAAATATTATAAAAATATGGGTACTTTGACCAGTAATATGTAAACGGCGGCCCTTAAACCACAAGCATCACATCTACGTATTATAGAATAGAGGGATAAAGACCAAAAAATGTTATTAAGCACAAAGTTCTTATACAGTGTGCCCTCACTTCAATAGCCATCATGATTGGAGACTACTATTTGAACCATCAGTCGTTTCAATCTTATACACAAAAATAGAAACACAACTTATGTTTGATATTAGTTCAGAAGAACAAACTTAAGCCATAAAGTTTCTTATTTTTTATTTTGTTTATTTTTCTCATTTAATAGTTTTGTAGAGACATATTTTATTAAAGATTAATTTTATCTAACGCTTATAACTTATCCGTTTGATGTAATTTATATGAGTAGTAATTTGAGTGCAGTTGCACTGATTTATTGTATTTAAAATTAATTGTCTTTGAAAATGTTAAATGCTTTAAATCATTTTTTAATGATTTCATAACCAAACTAACAAGACTTTCAATAATCAAACATTTAACAAGAAAATGAACAAATAATAAAATCGTGAAAATAAACTATGCTACAAATGAGTTTAACTGGAAAATCTAAAACGTTGAAAATACCAAAATACAGTTTAAATATGTTAAAAATAACAGAAATCTCTACGAATTTCAGACACATTATCTGGAAATTTTTAAACTTTATCTCATACGCTGTCTAAATTTAAAAAAATAATTCAATTATTAGTAACAAATAAAGTTTTTTGGGGTAAATAATTCAAATGAGTTTATTCGGATTTACGTATTATTCCAGTATAATATTCGAATACTCATAAGCTTATACACTATTATACGGTGGAATTTATTTCAATTTTGCATTTAAATAATATATTTACAATGTTTGGTAATATCCACGTTAACGACATTGCTTAATGTATTATCATGACATATTAAGGCCATAAAATGTTTTAGAACTTATATGAAGTTATTAAATAAATTGAATGAATAAATATTTTTTGAGCAGAGATTATTCTAGTTTTGTTGAGATTGAGTTGAGAAATGTAGAAAAAATTCTTATAACATTCATCTAAACATTAAGGAATAGGAATAGCGTTTTAAGTTTACTCTGCTTTTTTAATCGAAATCTGCTAACCTAAGAATTATAATTATATCTCGATTTATGGGGAATATAATTAATAAAACAAGAATTACCGGATTTTAATTTTAAGTTACCATTGAAATTTGCAAACAAATTTCATTAATCAATAAATTTAATTCAGCTTTTATACCAAATTATCAAGAAGTGGCCGGCATGATGAAAAGACGCAGACATTAAAATAAATTGGATTAATCATTATCTATATTAATCAATATCTATACTAATCACTATAGAAAATTTGTTAAAATAGGGTGTGTGCTCAAAATTGGATACAGGATGTTGGATAACCGTTATATTATGATTTCCTGAATTTAATACATGATAATTTATGATTCGAGGCTTAGAAAATGAGTTGATATAAAAGGAAGACAAACAATATCAATATCAAAATCAACATTTTTTGTTTTTAAAATTTCCTAATTGCTAAACTATGTACACCTATGTTTAAACTTATTTTGGGGACATAAAAAAGTTAATACGAGCTGATTCTTTTGAATCAAAAGTAGATATCGTTTCTCTTCAGAGTTCTTACGTGTGAGAAAAAAATCATTATGGATTATGATGTTTTATATCAGAAATCACATTCATTGCATTATCAGAATGTATCAAATAAGTAACTCATTTTAGTTGATAAATTTGCTAAGATTGAGGCGCCTTAAAATCTAACACCAGGGATGTTAACTGTATTCTATGGAAAATAAATCCTACAAATTTAAAACTCATAATGGAGTTGGGATTTATAATGAAATTAAATGGCATCACAACAAATGGATTAAGCATGATGAGAGTGAGATCAGTTTCTCTTTGACGAATGATGGAAACAAAAGCTTCGATATATAATGGAAACATTAAAATATATGAAAATAATTGAGCTTCTATGCTTATTTTTAATTGAAATTTTATTAACGGAAACTTTTTAATTCTTTTTGCAATATTTTTATACTCGCATGTGTGGATATTGAACTCACTCTTCTAAACTTGAAATGTATTGTAAGTGGATTTGAACTTAATTTATAAATATGCTACCACTTTCAATTTACGCCAATTTTTTAAAAAACTAAAAGAACGTTTAACTGCTTTCGTTATTATTATTTCATATTATTGTTAAGTAATTATTAATATGCAAAAAATTTAAATGGAAAATTAATCAAACAAATGCGAAATAAAAAATACGAATCAAAATTTTTTAATCGCTTCTCTATTGTATAACTTTATATTCAGTTAAAAAAATTTGTGATAAAGCAGAATTAAAAAAGTTTAGATAGTTTTATTAAATTATGTTAATTTAAATTCTAGTTAAATTAAGGTATGAAATTAATATTATTAAATGAAAAATTAAGCTCCAAAATATTTGTTCAAAAATTCATAGAGATTGCATTAATTGATTTTTTAAATATTTTATCATAAATTAACATTAATTTAATTCAGGAAATCCGAGTACCATAAAATTCCAGCCTCTAATAAGTTAACTAGCATACCATATTTTAACAAATTTTTCGATATGTAAAAATATTTTTGCTTTATTTTTTGTAAATATGAAATTTACTTATATAACATTGGAAAAATTAGATTTATAAAACCTTTTATAAAGCGCTAGAATTTTATTCGCTTCCTTTTTGAATAAAATATTTATTGAATTTTATCATTTTCTTTTTTTTTAGTTTTTCAGTGTTACAGTATTGCACACTAACTGTTCAATGTTAACATATGTTTTTTAGTATTAAATATTTTATCATATCCAGTCACTTTAAGATACTTAATAAGAGGGAAATCGCTAGAATTGTGAAGTGGGAATAATGGCACACTATCTCGATGTAATAACTTATATAATAACTTTTTTTTGTAAGATTTTATATAAACTGGTGTCATATACTGCGGCGAACATATTTACTAAAATCTAGTATAACCAACTCTTATCAGAACTGGGGTCATTTTGAAATTTTAGAGGAAAATCGGAGAATTCCATTAAAATCCGAGACATAAATTTTTATTGCATTTTTACCGAAAAGTTTCCGGAAAAGTTTCCTTAAACCGGGACTGTAGTGGTAAACGAGGGGCGGTCACATTAGTAATGTAAACCACGCGTCCGATCCTTAATATATAAATTTTATAAAAATTAACCTTTAAATAGTTAAAATTATACACTTGTAGTAATGAAATATTGTACAGTACTATTCATAAAAAATTTAGTACGTAGTGTGTCGTACAAAATTTATATAAAAATAATAAATTACACTGACAGGTATAAGAATTACAATATTATATAAAATCCGATAGAAAGTAGACTTATCGTAGACTTAAATTACAATATAATTGTCAAATGCGTAACATTTAAGTCACATTCCAGCGCCATATAAATGACACGAAAATCTCTTTTTAAATAAAATTTGTCATTTTTAAGGAGTGAAAAAATAGGACGTCTAGAATAAAAGTTTGCCATCGTATCGAGCGTTAGAAAATTCCAACTCAAATTCAAAAAAATCGTACTTAAGAGAGTGTTATAGCGCATCAAAAATTGCATTTGCGATTCCAAATTATGAAAAAATTCGATAAAATTTTAAACAATTGAAAATTTATACAAAATTAAACTTTTCTTCCACAAGAAAAGTAATCCAATAACTGCATAAATGTTTGTGATAATGTTTATAAATTTATAATACTGGTTACCTTACTGTGCAACTGGAATATATTTATAGAATTAAAGTAATCAATAAATACCTAAACAACTTCTAACTCACTGGCGAACACTAAAGCTAACATTATTTTGCAATGTAAACAAAATACAAACTACATTCCAATTAAACTGTATATGACATAAGACTGTATATATATCGAGTTTATTTGCATAATGTTTAAGCGTTGAAACGAAAATCAAATATTGGAGATATCAAAATGCAAGTAAGGCTAGGATTTATAAAAAAACCAATGCTCATTAAATTAACTTATACTTTATAAACTTTTTGTGTTTAATCTTTTTTTATAAGCTTTCATTCTTTTTTCGGTACTTTTGTTAATTTTTTTATGTAAGAAAAGAATAAAATACAATTTAAAAATAATAAAAATTTATAAGGTAATCGCATCTTTCAAAGCAAACGCTTTGTTAATTAATTTAGAGACGCTTAGAATGTGTGACTGGAAAAATACAGTGGGATTGAAAAAACACTTTCGCTATGAAAATTAGTTTATAAATGCATAAAAACAGTTAACATTATTTATTCGTTATACTCATCGGTAAAAAGTTATATCATAAACGGCATAAACTTACCACAGGATCCGGTGTGCGACACGAATATTCTTTTCTATAATACATAGAAAGGGTAAAGTTTTCATAAACTCAATAATACAGTAAAGTATAGCTTATACATTATACGTTACATACTTGTTCACTACACGATCGAATATTCATTCGGCAAACACTTGAATAAGTGACGCCATCGTTACCTAAGAATAAACCCAAATAAAAAATCCGTATAGATTTCGAATCTGGTATAGATTCAAGTTTTTTTAAACTATAAAGTCCGATGATATATCTGTCCAGAAACAGATAATTTTTTATTGATTGATTAAAAAACGGGTTTAACTATTAAAAGATGATTTATGAGACATACCGCAAACGGGAGCAAACAGTTCAGGATTACATCGATCAGAGCATCGACAATAGGCTCGCTTTGTTGACTCATCCACAATACATTGCGCTCCATATGCTAATATATTTAATAAAATATATGTTATATTTTCGAAAAACAAACAGCAAAAAATTTTTTAGGAATAATAGGATTACTTAACTTTAATGGATAACTTTTTTTAGTTTCTAATACAATACTATCATATATATAATATAAATTTTTTATAGTATTATTTTAAGTTATTGAAAATAGCTTTTTTTTGGTAGTGATCATACATAAAATATTTTAAATCTAGCGTATTATTTAAAAGAAAAGATTATTATACTTTAAAATCTTACATCAACTTTGCTTTCTTACAATATATGCGTTTTCTGGAAGCGCTAAGAATTTTATCGTAATTAATGAAAATCTAATACATAAAATATTAATATTTTTTCAAGAAATTTCTAAAACTGAATAATTTACTTTGTTCCAGTTAATCCTTGTCGCAAAATTTGAGAAATCATTTTTTGCTAAAGCTCTGTAAGGATCTCGAACGGAGTAGCATATTGTTATAAGACTTCTTTATTGCAGTTCACGTGAAGTTAACATTTTATTAATATGTTAGGATTACATGTATCGCGAAAAAATTCTCATTAGGTGTACTTGAAAATTGCTTTTCGTATACGAAAAATAATTGTTTTATTTATCGCTATATAAATCTCTAGAATTAAGGTTCATTATGAAGCGATTTTTCTTTTATAAATTTTAAGTATATTAGTTTTTTATTTTGTTTATTTTTTTCGATTAAGTCTAAAATGAAATATAGGATTGAATTAAAAATGAAAAATAAGCAAAAAAAACATCAAAAAATTTTAAAGCTTTCAAAATAAAATTAACTGTTTTAGAAATTAAATATGGTAAGATTTTTATTGAAACTATCGGTTACTAAATGATTACGCTTATTAAACGGGTCCTAAGATTAATTTAAATCATCACGGGTTTTATTTATGCTTTATCAAATTAAAGTTGTAACAATAATCATTTCAATTGCAAATTTAAATCAAATTTTCAAAACGCGTAAAATAAAGATTAAATGAATATTCAGAAATACATTCTGTCCTATAAATTTTAATCCTTCATACTAATCTATATAAGTAAGAATCAACTAAGATTATTTCAAAGTATATGTAACTTTATATTGCGCTTAAGATTATTTATACTGTAAATTAATTCTAATGTCTGCGAATAAGAAAAGGTAAAGTTAAAACGTTCATTTTATTTTTATAATTAGATAGTATTGTAGCGCTTGCGAAATATTATAAATTAAAAATAAAATTTAATAAAAATTTTTCAATATATTTTTCAAATCTTTTCTAAATAAATTAATTAAATGTAATACACATATACTGTATAACCGTTTACAAGAATCACAAATAACTGAATCAGAACATACCACAGTACATTTGATCGCATGGTCCTGCAAAATAAAATATATTAAATGAATTAACATTAATGTTTAAGTGGAAATCATGATAGTAATAAGAGTAAAAATAATTTATTTGAAATAAACAGAGAAATTCTATATAAAGATTTTTAAACAAAATGATTTTTAAAAATATTATTTAAGCATTACTTACTATCATTAATAGATTTGTTGTGAAACGGTAAATCTAAAGAAAAAAATTGCAAAAATATGTGAAATTAATTATAGAATAAGTTATTATTGGCTTTGATAAATCTATAAGCGTTTCAATGGCAATGTTGTGTTTGATGGTTATAATCTATCACTGACACTAAAACTTTGGTAAGATTTAAGAGGCAATACAGAGTTCATCCGATTACTCTTTTCTGCAATATTGTTGATAACAAAAGAGGATTTAAGCGAATGGAAACTTACATTGAAGATATAAAACAGTAGCAGATATAAGAAGCACAATGGCGAGAGCAATAACGCCAGAAACGAGCATAATTGGAAGCAATTGGAATAAGGAACATCCCGAAGCAGCGGTAACATCACTAGCGATAACAGTGCATTCATCGCACAGGGTTTCCTTAGCATTCGCATGTTCCGAGTAATACACTTGTTTGCTATACTCGTCCAGACTATTATCACCATTATAATGATTGTGTTGCTGGTGCTGCTGATGAGCACTTCGATGATCGTGTCGTGTATGTGGCAAATGATAAGTATAAGATTCTAATTCATTAGGAATGCTCTTCATTAGACCAAAAATACGTGCACTGCTATTACTTTGTATTAAATATTTTCTGGACAGTCTATCATCGAATTTCTATCATAATTGTATCATTATATCTAGTTATAAATAAACATTCACTTATTTGAGCATCAAATCGGGTTTTATAACTTTCTCAATACCGTACGAGAAGTAAGCTATGAATTAGGAGACTGTCACTCTTCCTTAGCAAAGAAAAGTTACTTAAAATTGGAGTTAGTTCTCGATTCGTTACAATTATCAACTAAATTGAAACGTTCACGAATAGAGATGATAAAGTAGTGCAGCACACACTTGCACTTATTATAACAATTGTCACACTTGGAGAATTCGCAGCCTCTCTCATCTTTATTCACTAAAGAAAAGTTTGCTAATCTGTATATATGTGCGCATGAATGTACTATCTTTGCCCTGTATTTATATGTTCTTTCGTTAAGTTGTAAATAAGTATTTTAGTCATACTACTGAATAAATCTTTGTGCGTTAATAAGAAGTTTTTTTTATAGTTAAGTATTTTTAATATGAAGACTAATTTGTTCTATTATTAATTTCTTAATAATTAAGCGTTGCATTAACTTAAACTTCTAATTAATAAGTTACTGAACAGGAAAAAAAGTTATTTGCACTTTGCTAATGGATTTTTGTTTGGGTGACAACTATTGACAAACGATTAATTTTAATTTACGCGAATACACACGTCTATTATTTCGCGGCACTTAATGCTTTTGAACTGAAATATCTTTAATGTAACGAAATACAAGAAAACAAAAGTTCATCACCACTTCCACGCCGAGTATAGCGGATTTATGTTTGCGCACTTGTTTGCACAACTTATTAGTCATCCGTTAGGAGTTTCACAGATAAGATATCAGTTAGAATATAAGTTACTGTTATATGAATATAGTTTAGACACAGATTTTTAAGAAGATAACTAATAATGTATTTCACAATATTTTTCTAAACTTACTTTTTTTTGTATAGAACTACCGCTTGTTATAGAAATTGGATTTTGAAGATTTAGCTCACAATAAATTATAATTTGTTTTGAAAATTTATGTAAGAATACACGACACAGAAGACAAAGTTTCGCTATAAATTTGATCGAAATGTCAAATAGATGTTACTGCAAATTGTCACATAGACTGCCAGAATTTGACATATTATTGAGGCAAATTTTTTAAAATGCAATCAATATTTTTCATATAAAACTCATATATTCACCGAAATATATTTCAACAGATCTGTTTAAAATGATAGAAATCTTCGCACTGTAACGTTATATAACACTATACACTATATAAACTAAATCTAGTATTATATTATACAAATATAAAGTATTACTGTTAAGAGTTAGCATCGGCTCACGAGTCAGACCATTGATGGCAGAGCTGGTACTGAAACTCTCACTAATGCAGCAATTGGTGAGCGTGTGATGAAAAATACTCAAATGCAAGTCAGAGCAAGTCTGCAAAAGCATAACACAAGCCTTAAAACCGTTTTACTATAAATGTGATTTTCCAGCACACACTGTATACTGATATTTTCTGATACGGCATTTACAGTGCAGTAGTAAATAATAGTAGGTTTTGCCAATTTGAGAAAACGAAACATCACTATATCTGCCACTTTATCATAACTATTGAAAGCGAACACATTTTCCGAAAGGTATTCACCGATTTATATATTACAAAAAATGTCGATTATTTTATACTATCTTTTTTTAGGTTGCATTCCTTTCCAATGACAATGATAACAAAAAATATAGTGGAATCATCATCAGTGGCAACAGAAAGTCCACTTTAAGTGAAGTGTCATTCCCATAAGGGAACCATTAAGTTGTTGGATGGTTTTATCATATATAGATATACCGTATAAAATAGAAAAATAGATCTGCTTTCACCTTACACTGACATTATGCCAAAAGAGTGGTATACTGAACAAAAATTAAAGAACTCGCGATTCAGATCTGTTGTCGTGCCAAACTTTTTCCATAGGTTTGGGCGAATAGTAGTGCGGTCTATGACACTAGTCATTGATCGCTGTAATACTGTTTCACGATTTAAGTATCATATTAGCATTCCTATATGGGTATATAATATACTTTAAGTACTAGTGACTGAGTTTTCAGGAGTGCATTTTCGTTCGCTTCTTCTTCTTCTTCAGTTCTCTACTTAATCTTCAAGTTTGTCAGAGAGACTGAACATTAGATCATAACAGTACAATTTCCAGCAAATATATAACTTATATATTGCAATCACTTGCTTCGCCAAATACATGCTATCATTTGCTTACGATTGAGAATTATTGACTAAAGTATAAAAGATAAGCTTTTTATAACTATTATTATTATATATATATAGTCTATATAAAAAACTTATAATATATATGTCCGTAGCATCGCTTACAGCGCATCACATATCAGAATGAATTTTTACAAGAAAAAAAACATAATAATAGTTTCAATTCGAATATTTTCCTATTGACTAAAAAAAGAAATTCATTTACAAATTCTTATACGACTTTTATCTAAATATAGTATGAAAATTTTCAAAGTTTTATTGGAGTAAACTTCTCTACGGTACACATTGAAAATAAGCTTATATCTGGGTATCGGAAATGAGCAAATAATAAAGAATGAGTATCGCTATTATTAAAAATAGTAGCGATAAGCGAGTGCGAGAGAATTGAATGAATAACAAGTCAGTAAGTTTTGCGCAAAAACAGATACACATTGAATTTAATAGAATAAATCTTTTGTTGCGCCCATTCAATATAAACGTTTATTACATATACCGCACGCAAACACATAGCGAGAAGTTTGCGAGTAATTAAAGTTGTGCTCTCAGAGGTCCTTTCTATTGAGATATGCTTTTGATCAATGCATGGCCAACTTTGGTCACAGCTGTAGTCACTTATAACCTGCAGCAGCACATACTGTACACAGCGTTACGCTGAACGTATGAACGGGTGGAAAGCGCAACATCACAACTGACCACACAATACCGAAAGCAAAACAATCGCATTTCACACAATGATTGCTTCTCTCATCAGTTTCAAGAAACAATTCCACATTTTTCTTATTTGGCACCTAATTTATAGCAATTTTCTCTTCAAATGGTTGCTAATAACCAGTGACCTTAAAAATAGTTCGCATTCGCTGCACACTTCTACTGTCCGCGTTATATAACGTTATACAGAAAAACTAAGTTTTTCGAAAAATTGTGTGCGATTGAAAAACAAGTGCAGTTAATGTTGCTATGATTCGCCTGATAAATGATAACTATTTTATAAATCTAGAGAAAATACCTCAAATTGCAACATTAGGTGCTCTATTGAGCAAACTTTTATTCGTATCAATAACTTACTGCGAGAATGTGCCACAGATTTAAACCAAATCATTTTCCATCGTTATTTAAACATTGACTGATTATCATTAGATTCGGATCTATTATTAACAATTATATAGATATGCAAAGATAACTATAATGAAATCGTAATAAAAATTAAACGTAGTGATACTCATTATGTGAGTTTTTAAAAAAGCTTACTCTTTGTGAAGGAAACTGCATTTTAAAAAGAATATTTGCTCTATTAAATCGTTAGATAAATTATTAGAACTGTTTTTAACTTAAACCAGAAAGTGATGCTCTAATTTTGTACTTTTACGAACCTGTAAACTCAAATTTGATTTTTAAAATTTTAGCATACGAATCATATTATTGGGGTTTTATCTAAAGTCATTTTCATCTACGAGTTACAAGTAATTGCGTGAATTACGGCAAATAATTAAAATCTAATTCGTAATACAAATGCAAATACGGTTATCGTCCTATGAAATTGTAATCTTATGTACTAACGGATTATGGAGTAGTTTATACAGTCTTTGAACAATGATCGAGCGCTCATTGTGTTAAAATGTAAATTTAAAAGCTATTATACTCAGATGTCAAAATGGGAAAATTTTGAATCTACCAACTCGTTAGATTTCTCTTGGTTTTTCGTCCAAACTATTTCTCATTATCGTTAAGTAAAATCAAAGGATGAAATTGAGTATAATTAATTGAAAATGTTATCTCATAGATTTTTTCAGCATCTTTTTCACTACAAAATTCATGAATGCATTCGAAATCACACTTCCGAACTCTAATCACAATCAATGTGAGAGCAGAGCTATATATTTCCGTCTATTAATTCAATGCGCCAATGGGTAGGTCTGGCCAATACGAAAAGCACTTTTTAGCAGAGAGATTTCTATTTAAATTAATATTGTACCTTTGTGTACCATTTTTGATAGTGAAATATTAGTCTTACAAACAATGGAATAAATAAAACATGAAGAGCACGACAGTGTTCTTATTATAATTTACTTAAAATATGATCTCAAGAAAAACTTAAGTGCAAGCAGTTTTCTTGGTCCAAATTATCTTTAGCAAAAATGTAAAAAATTATTGTAAATCAGATAAGTTTTTACGTATCCCTTTAATTCAAAAATCGGATGTTCTAGCTTTTAGGCTCCGTATTGTTGTAGAAAACGTAAAATTTTTTAATCAAGATTTGAATAAAATACAACAATTAAATAAATTATATCATTATTGTAAACTAAGTTTATAGCATTTAAATATGTTTCAAAAGGCTCGAGATTTTATAATCTCTAAACATTTTTTAAAAACTAATAGGCGCACAAATATTATGCTATAT
Source organism: Phthiracarus laevigatus (assembly GCA_034700185.1). Lineage (NCBI taxonomy): Eukaryota > Metazoa > Arthropoda > Arachnida > Sarcoptiformes > Phthiracaridae > Phthiracarus > Phthiracarus laevigatus. The sequence goes on along the minus strand of JAQIXJ010000085.1, from coordinate 978 downwards.
TTCCCTATAGGTTTGATTTGTCTGGATTTTGGATAGGTTTGGTAGGTTTTGATAGATTAGGTTAGGTTTGGATTTGTTTGGTATGGATAGGTTTGGATACGTCTTGTATGTTTAGTTTAGGTATGGTTTAGGATTAGATTTAGGTTTGGTTTAGGTTTGGATAGGTGTGGGTAGTTTTTATTAGGTTGTAGTCCGACATTAAAACACCACTCTATACATATTTTTATCACAGATTACTTTTTTTGCTAAATGGTAAATATTCATATTTCTTAAGAGAAATATTAATTAAATTATCTGTAAACTTCTAATAAACCAGTTTAAAATCAAATAATTAATGCGTTTGCATTAGCAAAACAATGTATAGTTTTAACGGTTACTCTCATTACGTTTTTAAACAATATTTTTTAATTTTCTCAAAAAAGGGTTTTTACAACAATACGGAGTATAAAAGCTAGAACCACCTAGATTCAAAAATCTATATGAATGACGACTGGAATCATAAGCAATATTTTATAACCCATCGGTAACAAAATATTCTAAATAGTTTATATCCTATTTTATTAGATATACAGTATAAAACAAACTTTAAATAAAATTTTTATACTGTATTAAAAAATAAAAGAATACTTTTTCAAATAAAGAGTAAAATTTATAAAAATTATCCTTCCATTAAGACTCTAATATAGGGTACTTTTTATTCATTTTAGTTCTGTATCTTGAGTAAGGGCTTTTAACTCTATAGCTTATAGAACTGTTAAATTAACTGTAATTTACAAGCTTAATGCAGAAACAAGTTTTAAAGTGAAACAAGAATGACCGTAAATAAACTTTCTGAAACTTATCGAAGTTTATTGTTACAGATCGTTTTGGACGCACTTTATTAACCTAATTGTAACGTATCAAAAAAAACACCTCGAATCACATTGCTTTTGTTCTATGTTACAATCCAAACGATATCCAAATCGAATTACTTTAATT
>JAQIXJ010000084.1:0-57745 GCA_034700185.1 Phthiracarus laevigatus | reverse complement strand
ATAGAAATCAATAATGTAAACCAACAATAGATTTAAAGTCAAAGTGAGCGCATTACTAATGTTCATTCTTGTTTTTATTTAAATAGTAAATAATGACAATCTTTCTAAGGAACAAAAACATTCTATATAACCATTATAAGATCAAAACATTGGGAAAATTTTTAGATATTACATTTCTTATACCTGAAGCTTTCTATAAAAGTTATTAAATTCTTTTTTTGTCCAAGTCTTCACATCATAATCATGAATCATTGATGTCGAACTTATAATTGTCGAACTCTTGGATAAATTTTATAAATAGTGTAAAAAATTAAAATTATTGAAATTATTTTGATTTTGTTAGTAAAAAATTCCGTTTATATTAATTTAAAAAGTGTATAATCTATCCAAATTTAAAACTAAAGTTGCATTTAATAAGTTGATAATCTTTAGATATAATAATTCAGATTTATAATTTTTTAGGAATTGTTTTGTTTTAAAAAAATAAGATTAACATTAACATAACATATTTTTTAATAGATTCGATAGGATATTTAATTTAAATGTAGATTCCATACATACTATCTGATAATTGTTTAATAGTTTTATCTTTATTAATTTTTCTAAAAAACAAGAAACTTAAGACTGGGATCTGAATTATGAAAAATTCTCAATCCATTTTTTTACTGAAAAATTATACATAGTTAATATTTAAATTAACATAACTTATCATAGTTTATATTTGATTAACATTTAATTGAATAAAGATTTTAATTAGCACGTAAGAAAAATGACATCTTTTATAAAGCAAATAAATTAAAAGGTTTTTTCATTTTATGATTAAAAGCTTAATAATAATTTAAACAACCTTCTAGCAGTTTGAATTTTTAACCGTAAAATCGCAAAAAAAAATAATTTGGTGGCCGACATTTATATAATTTTTCTGATAAATTAAACTATGGCAGAGGTGATAAAATACTTTATAATAATAATAAACAAGAACGACACATTAATAGAGAGCTCACTTTCTCATACAGTTTGATCTTAGATAACATTTGTTTTAATTAAATTTTAGTCAAAGTTTTTCTAAAGTTTCAAAAATCACTGATAAAAAATACTTGCTAAGCTTAGTGGTCGAGCTAGTGCGGACACGTCACAGACGGACGGACGGACGGACAGACATGGTCAAATCCATAAGCTCGCTCTCTTTTCAAGAAAGTGAGCTAAAAAGTTAAAATACTAATTTTATTCTAGCTTTATGTTCCGATAAAAATAGACCAAAAACTCAACTAATCAGATTTATAGTAAAACAACTTTTTATATATCAAAACTTTTTTAACAATATCTTTAAAATAACCGTAAAAAGAAATAAAATATATGCAGGTTTTATTACTATTTTTATTATTGTTTAGTTATGATGATAAGTTATTAAACTACTTGATAAATTTTTTAAAAAACTTGTTGAAATCAATGAAAAATGTTTAGGGTCTAAACAATTTGGTTTAATTGTTTTAGTTTGTTATATATTTACTTATAACAGACACTTAAATAAAAATGTTTTAGCTACTGTTGTTATTTTTTATGTTCGAAATATTTGGCTATTGTTAAATCATAATTTTGACAAACTCGTTTATCATAAAAAAGTCATTTTCAATAAGTTTAATGTCTTTAGAAGAATGGAGATGTAAAGCAATTTATTTTGAGGACCAGGTATCTAAGCTTTTGAAGCAAGAGGCACATATGGTTGATATGCAGTTACATTTTCAACTGCAACATGATCAAGAAATTTCTATCTTACAAAATCAAAAAGAAACCACAATGGCTGCTGTTCAAGAATGTATTTTAATGATGACGAAAAACACAAGTCAAAAAACACTTTGTTCAACTCAATTAAGAAAATTTAAAGCACTTTTGAATTCTTTGTTTTTGGATCGATCAAACTTTGAAACAACAAAAGAATTAATTGTTTCTTATATGAAAACTATGGAGTGTTTTATTGGTTATAACGATTTAATATTCAGGAAGTATTTAATTTATAAGTTACATCCACGAACTCAATCCGCATTGTCAAAGTTTGTCTACTCTAAAAACTGGTCAACTCAAAAGTTTCTTAATCATATATTACAAGTTGAAAGCAATATAAATTTCATTAAACAACATAAAATCGAGAAAGATATCAAGAAAACATACTTGACTCTCAGGCAATGTCAAAAATAGAGTCGATACCGTAAGATTAATTGTAAGATTAAAGCATATGAACGGTAAACTTTATTACTAAATTGCTCAACGACTTGTTATTAAAACGATAAGCACTTAAACTACAAAATTATTTAAAACATAATAAAACAGTTTATTAAAATTGTTAATATTAGATCACACATAACATTAAATCGACATTAATCACGTATAATTTAACATTGCTTTATATTGAATTAATGCTTATAAAAATTTAGAGAGTTCGTTATTATTTGTAACTTTTTTTATCATTTATAATAAGTTAAACAAGTCAATCAAAGTTAAGTAATTAATTAATGTGTACATTTATTCGATAAAATAAACAAACAAGAGAGAACTCTAATTATTTCCAGAGAGAACTAGAACAATACTTTCATAGATTTTTGAATTTTTATTGGTTATTAATTCGCAAGACTAGAAAATTACGATTTCTTAGATTGACAAAATAATTTTTCAAATGCATTGCTAAATCAATACTTCAAAAGAACGCAAATAATAATTTCAGTGCAATTTATATTTTAATATTTGGTAATAAATAAAATTCTTCAGTTCTCAATCATCTCAAATTTTTTTCTAAAAACCTTAATTTGTTTATAACGATGAATAAGTTCAAAACAAGATAAGATAAAATTTTAGTTCATTAAATATTTAATATTCATAAGAAGTTTATTAAATAAAAAACGATTTCCATATAAATATATAAATCTTGCAAAATTCTAAGTCTCTAACTTATTAGTAATTTAGTGCGCCAACTAATTTTAGTTTAAAATAGTAACTGTTTACATTGTAAATCATGAACCATTAATAAAGAGTCTGATGTGTACCAAATCTAATATGATAATTTCATTTTGCTCAACATTATATTTAAAATCTCAGTTTTTACTTTTATTTTTTCATTCAAACAGGAATAATTATAAGTTTGCGAATAAAAGTTTGCGAATTAATATGTGCTTTAAAGATTTAACATTACCTGGATTTAAATACTTAGGTCCTTGTAACAAACTAAATAAAGGCAATCCCAATAACATCGTTGACAAAATAGCTAAGGAACATGACATAGAATATACTCTAGCACATTCCTTAAGTGACGTCCAAAAGGCTGATAAAAATTTTCTTGTAAAATTATCAGTCCTACCATTTAGTTTTGGAAAACTTCTAGGGCAATTAGGCATAGGTTTGAAAACATCAATTGAAAAAGTTATTGGATTAATATACCCTAGAATCTAATAAAAATTTCAATTAGTCTGTCAAAAAGTGTTCAGAAAATATATAAGTTTCAATCTTATTCATCAAACTTTTGTCTATATCTTAAAAAATTGAAACTAAAGGATAAAAAATACCTAAACTAACATCAACAGTTGAAACAGTTAACCTTAAAAACGTTTCTTTAATTTTAAATAAATTCAGTTAGATTATATTTTTTTCTCAATTTTGTGGTTTTGCAAAATCAAATTTTGCAATATTTGGTAAAATTTTTAAAAATTATTTCAAATTTAATTTTGTTTTTTTTTATTCTTAAATGGTAGTGGCCTAAAAAACTTATTTATTTATGTTAATGATCATGCTAAATGTTTTTAATAATTTAATCACAGTTTGTATACAGTTTTAAGAATGTTAAAAAAAATATTTATTAAACCAAGCTAATATAGAGTTTTTGTTTGACTTAACTTTAAAATCATTACTGTTTATATATAATTATATTTATTCCAAAAAAAACTATTAAATTCTATTATAGATAATTTAAATACATAATCTATAAACCGTGTTTCGAAAAGAATTGTTAATAGATTTTTCTAAAACATTAAGGAACTAAAAAAAATTAATTTGTATTTCATTTGGTTTAAAAATAATTTTAATCACATAATAGTAAATTTAAAAAAAATCAGTTTTCAAAAGTGGATGTATTTTCATCCCAGTAAATTGTTTCGACATTACATGGAGATGAAGGATTATTATAATCATCAAATTCATAAGGAGAGTAGCGTGGACTTTGATATGTTTTATAGTCGTTTGTAAAATAGTTTTTTTTTCCATATTTGTTTGGAAATTGTTTATTTGATAGTTTCTCATTTTCCAGTTCATTATATATTAACGTGAAGTCTTTTTGGCACTCTAACATTTTTTTTTCTGTTAAAACATTTCTCTCAAACTGTGAAATAATATTTTGGTTGTAATTCTTTTTAATATTTAAAGCCATAACTTTTTTACTAATATCGGTTTGTGAATATTCTGCAATTGCAAAAACGTTTAATTTTCAATAAAACGGGAATCTATTACTTAGCTGCTTCCGAAGGTCTCTAAACAATTTTGCAAACTGTTTAACCTCGTTTGAACCATTCACTTGCTTCTTGCTATCTTCTTTTTTATTAAAGTTTTCTGTTAATTGTTCATCAAGATACCATTTTAAAAGATAATTTTTGTACTTATCAAATGACCCACTTTTCAATTTAAAATTTTCAAATTGGCAAAGTGTGGGAATACTGATTTTGCAAGCATGTTTCAGTTTTTCACACAATTCCCTTAAAGTAAGATCTGTAAACAGTTTAAAAAATGTAAATATTTTATAAATACTTACTTAAATTTTTTCTTTTATTTTTAACACAATAAGGAAGATCTTCGTCTGTGACTGTAGACATTTGGATCTTTATAATATATTCCTAGAAACTAATAAAAAAGATATTAATTTAAAATGTATTTATACAACTTTTGTTTTCAATGTATTATGCACTATTGGCCAAAAAAATAATGTTTATAACTTTGTATATTTAAAAATTTAATACTAAAAACCTAAATAATTTTTTAGAAATTTGGATTTAATGTTTTTAAATTTAAGCCTTCCTATGACAATAGTTGTCAATGAACTAATTTATTTTCAAAAACAATAATAAGAGTGCAATTTGCTATTGTTTACTTTCTATATTTAATTATTTAGGTTGAAAATGTAAATAAATATATTCTCTAGAACATTAATACATTTCATCTATTATAACAATTAGATTCATTAAAAAAATAAAAAAACTCCAATTTATTTTAAAAACACCTGTTCTAGTTAAAACAAAAAAATTGCGTCTAAAATGTTATTGGTTTAATTATTATCTACATTTGATTCCTTATTTAGAAGTTATTAACCAGTTATATAAACTGATATTTTTTTTTGAGTTTAAATTTCTGTTGAGATTAAATGTTTTTTGTTTTGTTCTAGGTTGATTTGGTATTGAAATTTTAAATTTTTTATTTTTGTAAGTTTTTAACTGTACTTTATCTACTTTATCCATTAATGACCACTTATTAATTGTTTTATCATCAGAACAAGTGTATATATTGTAGTTTTCATCACATTCAACTGAAGTAACATCCATATTATTATGTTGTAGTATATTTATTGGGAAGTTCACTTCATGATTATTTTTTACGTTGAAAAGTTTCCATATAAGTGCTTTTCCGTCTTTAGAACCACTTATTAAAAACCGATCACACAAAACGTTTATTTTAGTGAAATTATCACTTTTGTGCCCAGTAAAAATTATAGAGGGCAAAAATGAGTCACTGATATCAATATATGAATATCCATAAATGTAATTATTTGTACAATTCACTAGTAATGTATTATTATTAGTTATTTTCATGCTTGTAAATCCTCTGCCGCTGTTTCTACTATGTTCAAATCCAAATTTTCCCATAGGTCTTGTTTTTAGTTTAATATTTCTTATGTCCCATTGTTTGATCACGGTGTCATTCTCACCAGTACTATACAATAAGTTAGACATTGTGCTAAATAAAACGCAACATACTGTATTTCTTCTTTGTAAACCAGTTTTAGAGTGGATTAATCTACTTAAATGGTTTTTATGTACGTTTTCCATAGCTATCAATGGCAGTTCACATTTACATCTTAAATCCCAAATTTTAATGAATGAATCTCTCGAACAACTTGCTAAAATATTTTTATCTTGAAAACTTAAAGACTTAATGGAACCATTATGCGCTGGATCAATTTTTTGTAAACGTTTTAAAGTATTAACATCAAAAACTGAGATTGTTTTATCTGCCCCAGCAGATAATAAATGTATTTCATAATTTGGTCTCCATTTAATATCAAATATTGCATTTTGTTCTTTGCTGATAATATTTTGAAATGATAAATTAAATTTATCAAGAATAACAATAACTCCATTTTCATTTGCAGCAGCTAAATGTAAGGTACTTGCACATAACGCTAGCGGGCACTCTTCTAAAGACATTCTGCAAAATTCAAAATTATATCGGCAAGAAAAACAACACTTGTCCATGTTCCAATTAGTTGTTTCGTTTTTTATTAATTCATATTCTTTTTGTATAATAGATTTAATCATCCTACTTATAAATAAAATTGTTTAAACAATGAACTAAAAAATATTAGTTTTCGATGTGTTCGACTTCGTTTATTTCAATTGTGCTTATTTATACTTTAAAGTGATTAATTTATCTATTTTTATAAAAAATGTAAATATTAGAAATCCATCATAAAAAACAATTTGATTTTTTAAAACTTTAAACGATAAAATAATTAAGAAATTTTATTTACAACTTAAATAAGTTTTACAGATAAATCTATGTAAGTAAAAATCGTTCATTAATTATTCAAGGAGACAATTAAATAATAAAAAATTAATTGTTTTTTACAAAGTAATAGAAAACAAAAATGACAATCATAGTTTATCAAATTTTCTCATGTTTCCTTATTTGTTAGAAGTCAGGTTTTATACATGGATAAATATATCCAAATTCTCTTTATCCCTGAATTAATTTATAAATACGGGCTTATTGAAAATTTAAAAAATCTTTTGAAATACTTTTCAACTGGTTCATTCGAGAATGTATTGGTTTAGATATTAAAGAACTATAAGTTAGATAATCAAGAGATTTATGATATTCTGTTGGTTTGTAAATTAGTTACATGATGAACAAATGTTCAAACTTGAAACATCAACCGTAACTGGAACAGGGTTAGCAGCTGGTTTTGTTCGAAGATAATACATTCCTGTTTTTAAACCTAATTTCCACCCATAAAAATGCATTGAAGATATTTTAGCCATTGTTGGCTCTGCTATGTGTATATTTAACGATTGACTTTGATCTATGAAAGGTGCACGGTCTGCAGCCATTTGTAAAATTTTTTTTTGAGAAATTTCCCAAACAGTTTTGTAAATGTCCTTCAAGTATTTTGGGATTTCTTTGATATTTTGTACGGAACCTCTATTGCCAATTATATTTATCTTCATTTTATCACCCCATAAACCTAATTCACATAGATCTTTAACTAAATGCTTATTAACTACAGGAAAATCACCTGCTAATACACGACGAAAATAAATATTACTTGTATAAGGCTCAAAACATTCATTGTTGCCCAATATATGAGCCGTATTAGCTGTTGGCATAAGTGCAACAAGCAAACTATTTCTAACTCCGAACTTTGAAATATTATTCTTTAATTCATCCCAGTTCCATAAATTAGTCGGTTTTGTATTCCACATATCATACTGCAGTAGTCCTTTTGAAACAGGGGAACCCACATAGCTATCATAATATCCGTACTCTTTCGCCAGATCACAACTTGCTTCTAACGCTCCAAAATATATTGTTTCAAATATTTTGATATTTAATTCTTTAGATTTTAAACTATCAAACGGTTGTTTCAAAAGAATAAACGTATCTGCAAGTCCTTGAACACCTATTCCTATAGGCCGATGTTTATTATTTGAGTCTTTAGCTTCTTGAACTGGTAGTTCGTTTGAATCAATTATTAAATTTAAGTTTCTAGTAATCAATTTAGTTAATTGTTTTAAACTTTGAAAATCAAATGTTAAGTTATTTTTGTCAACAAACTTTGGTAGAGCAATAGAAGCTAAGTTACAAACAGCAATTTCCTTTTCAGATGAGAACTCAATAATTTCGGTACACAAATTTGAGCATTTAATTGTACCTAAATTTTGTTGATTCGATTTGGAATTGCAGCTATCTTTGTATAGCATAAATGGTAATCCAGTTTCCACTTGAGTCTGAATTATTTTCTCCCATAGCGTTCTTGCCATTATCTGTACTGTATATAAATTTTGGTTTTCATATTTTTCATAAAGATCTTCAAATTCTTGGCCCCAGCACTCGTTTAGGTGTGGACATTCTTTTGGACACATCAACGACCACATTTTGTCTGTTTCAACTCTTCTCATAAACAAATCAGGAATCCAAAGTCCATAAAATAGATCTCTTGCTCTATACTGCTCCGGACCTGTGTTCTTTTTGAGATCTAAAAATTCAAATATTTCAGCATGCCATGGTTCTAAATAAACTGCGTATCCTCCAGGTCGTTTTCTTTTTCCTTGATCGACATATCTTGCGGTTTCATTGAATACCTTTAGCATAGGCACGATTCCATTTGAAAAACTGTTTGAGCCCTCAACAGGACATCCTAACGATCTTATGCAATGTATATTAAGACCAATGCCACCAGCGGATTTTCCAATTAAAGCACATTTTGTTAGGGTATTGTATATACCTTCAATGCTGTCTTCGGACATTGTTAATACAAAACAACTTGATAATTGTGATCTTATTGTTCCTGCATTTAACAATGTTGGTGTAGAATGAATATAACATTTTTCTGCCAATAATTTATAAGTTTCTATTGCAGATGATATATTATCACCATGTATCGCAAGTGAAACCCGCATCAACATATGCTGTGGGCGTTCAATAATTTTCCCATTTTGTTTTAATAGGTAAGAACGTTCTAGTGTCTTGAACCCAAAAAAGTCATAATTATAATCATTTTTATAATTAATAGATGAATTTAATTTGTCTGCATTTTGCATAACAATGTCATATGTACTGATATTAATTGATCTTGGAAAAATAACCTTTTCATGTAAATCGCGTACAACTTCAGAAAATAACGTTTTAGTTTCTTTATGAAGTTTTGATATTAAAATGCGTGCTGCTAAGATAGAATGATCTGGATGGTTAGTTGTTAGACATGACACTTTCTCCGCCAAAATATTATCAATGGAATCTGTTGTCATTGGTGAATTTACAAAAAAACTAAGATTGTTTTTAATTTCATTGAAGTCAATATAAGAAGTATTTAAATCATTGCTTAAATTTTTTAATCGTGATAAAATCTTATCAAAATTTAACTCTTCTTTTCTTCCGTCTCTTTTAATTATGAACATATTTATGAACACATTAAACTTTTTGATCATAATTTATAAGTTCAAAATATATTTTATTGAAATCAAAACCAAAAAAAATCGTTTTTAATATATCTTTAAATATTTTTAAGAATTACTTAAGAAAATTGAATTTTACAATTACAACTTAATTTTTTTAAATAAATTAAAACTAATAACCGATTTATACAAATATTAAAATTTAAACATTCATTAATAGTGTTGAAATATATATGGGTAAAGTTAAGATAGTAAAATAATTATCAGATTAACTTTAAACAACAAAAATTAATCATATAAAATTGTTTTATTAGTAATATTTTTCTTATTCATTGTCAAATAACTTTTATACTTAAAATTAATTTTTATTCGAAGATTTGTTTATAAACTTACAGGATGGACTAATCTTGACATGTTTATCATGAGGTTTATCCCCAAGTTTCCAATCACACAAATTTATTCCACAAAATGCGCATTCAACACGATCACTTTCTTTATAAAAAAAACCATCTTCAGCTAATTCGATTGCGGAAACAAAATTATTCGTCCATTTTTTATTAAAAGTTCCCAATCGGTATACCATATGTTTCAACAAGTTATTTTTTATTTCCATGTTTGGGTTCATAATTTTTAATTGTATCCACACAAATATTTAAAACCAAACAAATACAATTTATATTATGTAATTGAGCTTTTTAAATTAATTTTATTGTTAAGTTTTTCGAAGTTAATAAAGATGCGTTTTATTTACTAATGTTTTTAAAACATATTTCTGCAAATAAACTAAACTACATTTAATATTTAAATAAATACATATTTAAAATTAAGTTTTTGTTTTAGAAAATAACATTTCAAAGCGACACATTTACAGAGTGTTTACTATATTAACTCTTATTTTGATAAAATGTTTATTTGAATCTTATTTTCCTCAAAACGGTCGAAATTACCTAATTTAGAGCACGTTTAGTGGTCGATCTAGAGAAAACACTGTCAGGTACAAATATGGTCAAAATTTTAATCTCGCTCTTTAATCAATATGTTAATTTGTTACAAATTTTACATATAATCTTAATTCCTTAACATTTGTTATACTACTTATAAAATTAGTTATAGCTTTTATGAGACTGGTCAGCCAATAATATGAATAAATTATACAAACAGGTTCAATAAAAGAAATAACTAAAAACACAAAGTCATATTCTCCGAAAAATCATATTTAAATAAAGTTTAATTATACTTAATCATTTGTCATTTTTAACGTGCTTCTAACGGAAACAATAATCTTGTGTTATTTAAAACGATCAATTTAAATCAACTTAAGATATTGCAGGGAGTGCCAGGTTTACCAACATAATATACATTGTTACTAAAATTTTTCATTGTTTTGTTCTAAACAAGGTTTATAAAGTAATCACTTAGATATTTTAATTACTTTTACATTTCCTTGACTTACAAGATCCAAATAATTTTCATCCTCTATAAAAACTTTATTGCTCTTTTATATAACTTTTATTTAAATTAGTTAAATATAAATTTAAAATCTTATTTCTTTGCAAACATCTAATTTAATCAAATTTATTGTCACAATTTGATTTCCATTTTACATAACCGGATAAACTTGAATTTCGACAAAAATTTATACAATGCAATACTTTTAGGCACTGAAATCTAATAATCTTTTAGAAGCTTTTGAGATTACTTTTAACTCATTATATCTAATAGTTTCGGTAGGGAGGTGAGTTTATAAATAAACATGTTTTAATGTTTTGCCATTGTTTATATAAAGAACGCTGTTTCCTTATCTGATTCCTAACTTGCCGTCATGAAAGTTTTTTCCGTATTTCTTTGTTCGTCTTCTTAATGTTAATTATTAACGAGTTTTAAAGTTATACTTATAAATCTTAAGTTTTTTTATTATCATTATTAAAAAATTAAACTTTCAGTCAGCCTAACACATAAAATGTTTCTTTATTTGTTTTAAAATGTGCCTATCAATGATGCGGCTTTATTTAATCTGAGCCTAAGTCAATGTATATCATGATTATGTTAAATAATTAAAAAAATATTTGTTTTAAAAAATGGAAAATAAAAACATGGAGTTTAAATGATTTTATTAAAATAAGAAGCTAGAGAAAAATAATAAATTATATCTAATCTACAAAAAAAATATTTATATATTTTCTTTAACATAAATACGTACGAAATAAGAAAGTATAAAAGAAAACTGTTTTCCTGAAATTGGTAACAAAAATAAAGTTGGTTTTAATAAGATTTTAAGTGTTTCCTACAAAAAACGTTCTTTGACAAGTATTCTAATGCAAATCTTACTTTATGCATAATAAAAGTTGTGTTGAAGTCTTTTCATTTAATTGGTTTATGAAATGATTATAATAAAAGAGTTTGTTTTGGTTTGTTTAAGTCAAGTTATTTTATCATTTTTGAAATATTACGTTCCAGTTTTTATAACATATTCTATACAATTTGATAAGTAAGTAAAAACATATAAGGATTTTAAGTAAATTTGTTTTTTGTTTTACTTAGATCAATTTTACTAAACATTCATTATTATCCAATAATTTTTATTCCTGGAATTCTATGTTTTAAACTGTTCAACTATGTTTTTCATCAAGGATATTATTTTGTTCATTCAAGACGTAATAAAGATTTTACAAAACAGTGTTGCTTTAATGTATTTGCATTAAAGTATGTAAAGTCGTTAAAATTGAGCACCAAAAATTTTAAAATATTTAAAAATTTTTCAACACAATCAAAGAAGATTAATTTATCTCAAAAAAAGTCAGTTTTCACCCCTGGCATATGCCTTGCAACAAATGGTTTTATTGATTTTAAAAACATAAAAAACTAATTATAAAAATTTAAAAAGATTTATAGTTTTAATATTTATATTTTGAAGATATTATTAATTTTAAAAAGAGACAATTTCTAAAATTCACTACATATTTTGTTTAAGATGACAATTGTTTTCACAAAAGTAACTGGTTAAAGTGATTAAATTTATTGATTAGAAAACAACTTCAATAGATAACTGTATTAAACATAATAAATCTTTTTAAACAGAGCGATGAAAGAATCAATACTTAAATCCAACGTAATAGAGTAGTAGGCTAATTTATTTAATGTTTTATGGAAGATGAGTTAAATTTAAGACAAGATTTAAGTATATATATGTAATATAAATTGAAAAAGTTTCAATTAGCAAATAAAAAGAAACAAGAACCACACATTCATAGAAAGTTCACTTTTTTATACTTTAATACTTACTTATGTAAAAAACAATGTAGATTGCAAACTAAAAGAAAAAATCAACGTTCCTTTATTGATGTAAGACGTCGAACATACATATGGGCAAACGGATATGGTCAAATGCATAAACTCGACTTAGATTAATCAAAAGTGAGCTGAAAAATTTAAAAGTTAATATTAAATTGACTGCAATAAAATAAATTATCAATTATAGCTTAAAATAAATAGAAATAGATGCAAAAAATACAGTAACAAGATAAATTAAGTAATTTTTTAAATTATTTTTATCCACTTGACAAAGAGTTAATGATAACATGAGATATTGTTTCCTTTGTAAATCCTTTATTTTGTTTTTTTATACAAATAAAAATGAACTTTCAAGAACTTAAAGAAGCTTACAACAAAATTATTATAAAAACATTTATTGTAACTTTATCTCATACTTAATATTTTGATTTACTAAAAGCTATCCTTGCATTAACGCTAAGCCTATTTAATTTGTTAAATATATAGAAATCTAACAAGCAGTTTTAAAATTAAATTTCAAAAAAATTTTTAAAGACTTTTTAAGATGTTCTTTTGAATAAAATGAAGACTTCTTTAAAGATATAACGTTAAAATAACCATTTTTATATATTTTTAAGAAAAATAAAGTATCTTGTTACATATAAAAACGTTGTTTGTTTTATTTATTAAGATATTTGAAATGTGCACATTGTCACTCCAACTAAATTCTTAATTTAAATTTATGAGAGTTATAGCATTTTGCATTTTAAAGTTATTACTCAACGAAAGGTAAATAATTCTAAAATCAAATAATAGCAATAATAAAACGATTAAACTGTATTTCATTATTAAAGTATTTACAAGTGTTAAGCATATTAAGCGAAATTTCACCTAAGATTAATGTATTAGTTAAAATATAAAATGTTTTGACTATTAAACTTTAAAAATAACAAATAATGAATGTTTTACTAATTGTCTCTCCATCTATCTAAAAATTGCAAGATTTGATTTTTTAAGTTGTTGATTACATCTCTGTCAGTTTGTGTTACCTTCAATTTGTTATACATTTATTTACAATGTTAAACTGCTTTTACTGTATTATTGATTTAAACTTTTAGAATTGAAATGTTTAACTTTTGATTTTTTAACATGATTATCACTTTCCTATGGCATATAAATAATACTATTGACAGGTTTCAGTTTTTAATTTTAATTTATTAAAAGCGGAAGATGTTTTAAATTATTCATATATGTTTTGACAATAAAAATAAGATAATGCGAATGAACATTGATTCAAAACGTAAAAATTTAAAATTAAAAGAAAATAATAAAAGTAAAAATATGTTAAATATAGTATAAAGACATTGAAAGATTTGTAAAGCTTAGCAAACTTCTGCAGTTAAGTTTGTCTTTTTAATAACAAATTTTGAACAATAATCAAAACAAAATTGAATTATAAAAATCAAATAAAATTTTTCAAGTAAAAATTATAAAATTTTGTAAATAAAAGTTTAAAAAAACTAAATATTAATTATAAAATAAAAGATAATTTATTTTGCTAATTTTATTTATTTTGTTCTTTATAAAAGAAATATACATGAATACTGAAAGAACATATTATGATATATTGAATGTTAATCAATACGATAATTTAGATGTACTCAAAAAATCATTTAGGATTTTGGCTAAAAAATGGCACCCAGACAAAAATACTAAAGAAAAAAACTTTTCTGAAAGTAAATTTAAAGAAATATCTGAAGCATATAAAACATTGTCGGATATTAATCTAAGAAAAAAATACGATAACTATTTGTATTCAAAAAAACAACTAACTACTACTGATAAAGTCCATATTATGAATAACTACAATAACTCTTTTTCAAATAATTTTCCATCAGATGTTATTGAAAATTATTTTGACGAAAAAAAATTAAAATATTTTTTAAATGAACAATATTATTTAAATAATGAAAACAAAAATGAAAACTATGAGTTTTTAGAATCAGAAATTGACTTTGGAAACGGAAATATAATTTCTCAAAGATGTTTTATTAAGAATGGGGTTAAAACAGAAGAACTCTACCAAAACCAAAAATTAATTAAACAAAAAATTAGCACAAGCTTAAAAAATATTTTATAAACTTTTTTATGTTACTTTTCTTGTGTATTCACAAATTAATTTTATTTAAAAAAAACTTTTCTAAATCTTTAAAAACTTACAATAATATAAACTTTAATAATACAAATCTAATTATATATCTAGATAAAACCTTTTTGTCACTTTTTATACTAATGATTTAATCAAATTATAATACATTAAACTTTTCTGAAATTAAACATTAACAAAAAGGGTTAAAATCAAATTGCAGTATCTGATTGAACCTATTTTAAATTACATTTTAATATTAATATTAAATAAACTATGCCTATCAATATTATGTTTTCTATTTCCATTGGAACTTACTTTGAAAAATCTATTCTTTTTTGATACATATTGTATGTTCACTTCTGTATTGCAATAGTAAACATGAAATTAATTTTTGAGATATTAGTTTTAAAATGTTTAATTTCTATAAAGTTTTAAATAGCTAATTAGTTTTTAAAGAGGTTTAAAATTTAAAACAAAAGACCTTTGTCAATTATATAAAAATATTGTTTTTGAAAAACTTTCTAAATTTTTATTTTAGCTTTTAATTATACACATTAAGGTAAGTGTCATCACTAATATCGGATTAACTTAGTGAATTTTTTATTTGGTACTTAATCTATTTAATAAGATTCATCTGTCTGTTCAGGTTTTGTATCGTAATTTTAAATATGATTTCGGCAACATAACATTTTAACAAAATCAATTTTATCAAAACTCATTTTGACATCTTTAAATTGATTTTTTATTTTTACATACGTTTGCCATGAATAATGAAAAAATGTGTTCTTATATTCAGATTTTTTATATGTAAAATTTTGTTTTATTCATACGATTTTGTAAAATAATAATTAAAATTATGCCATAATTGTTAACATTAAAGAAAAATAAATATAATGATAAAAATATAAAAAAAGGTTTTAATTAAAATAAATTTAAATTATAGACCAATTAATTATTGTTGGATGTTGAGAAAAATAATTATAAATATAAAGCGAAACAGTTAGCCAATCGATATTGCAGTACATCTGCATGCCTGTAAATGAACATTTTTTATTTTCCATTTTTATGACTATTGATAATGCAAAATATATTTTTTTAATAAAGTTTTCAAAAAAGAAATCTTGTTGAAAATGTTTAATCAACTAATTTTTACATTTTAAAACAACATTTTAATGATTTCTTAAAAAGTTTCGATAAGTATTTTTTAATTAAAAAGCGTTATTATTAAATGCAAATTAAAAATTTTGAAACCATTTTAGTCCACAACATATTGTCATATTCTTCAAAATTAATTTTGATATTTGTATAATTATAAATATACATTTACCATCGATAAAATAAACAGTTTCACATGTGATAAAAGTGATAACTGCATGTTAATTTAAAAAAAATATTTTCTAAGAAATACAAGCTAGACAAAAACTAGAGATTTACATAGAAAGTTTTTCTTAGTTTTTATTAAAATAATTGATAAAAAATTTTATTAACTTACTTAATATACTAAATAAAATAAAAATTTTATTTTATTACAAAGTTTAGTAATCTTGATTCAGGCCGAAATTTGCGAGATATTCACAAACATTACCATTGTGTTCTACCATAAAAATCTCGATAAATAGTTAGAAATTTTTTACATTACTTTAAATCTTACGGTTATCTACTCGTGATATTTGATCTTGAACATTTGCCAAAGTTTCATACGATTGTTGTTTAAGGTACACTAAAATTTTATTCATTTTCAAATTTTCTTTTAATAAATCTTAGTTTTACCTGACTGTTCTGTCTCATAAATATCCTGCTGTGCTTTTGGATCAGTTACTGAACAATAAATTAGTCTTATATAATCTTTAATACTCTCAATACTTTTTCGAATCGAATAAAGACTATTCTCATCACTGTCTTTACTTGATGAAAATGATGTACTCTCTTTTTGTACAACTTCGTACGAGTTATCTTTAGTAATATTTGAACGACAATTGCCATTAAACTTTTCAAAAGAATCACTTTGTTGATAATTATTTTCTTCTACTTGAGTTTGACATTCCTCTACAACCTTTTGCAATTTTTCGCTTTCATTCAAAGAAGATATCCTCTCATCATTGATATAGAATGATCTTAACCTACAATTCAATCTAAATTTTTTTAAGTCAAGGCATGGTTCACATTTACAATATTTATATTCACAATTGTTTTTGTGTTTTTTATATAATACAATTTTACCATGAAGCCTACAAGCCTTGCAATGTTTTTTTCGTATCTCATATCTGGTATAAAGGATGCGCTCGTATCTATATAAAACAAAATTTTTCAAAAAAATTTAAACAATTATTTCTTACTCTGAGTTTATTTGACTCTCATTAGATTCCATAGTTGAAAATAAATAAAATATAATCCTTTTTGAGTTTCATAAATGTATTAACTCTTTTTAATCATTTTGTCCAATCAAAACAAAGAATGTTTTGACATCAGATAATTCTATTATTATGGTAAAACCTTCTTAAAATGTCATTGGACAGTTATGGAAATGCATTATAAACCTCTTAAAGAGTATAAAAATATTCCATGTTCAGTTAGTTATAAAATATAAGACGTAATTTTGGGATTTTCTTATAGAATTTTAATAAACAAAACCATTAACAAACAGCTCAATTGAAAGTAATATCTTTTCTAATGACTGATTAATAAACAACACATTTGTTAAACTTCATATGTTACGCAGCAGACTTTTGTTTAAAACAGTTTCACATTTATTTTAAATTTAATTTAAACATAAATTAAAATAATTGAAAGCATTATTGTTCGAGTAAGTAAGTTAATTTACTTTTGTTTTTAAAAAAATTTACTCATTGTGTTTTCGGAATTTTTTTTAATTTAATCAACATTCCAGAGTTCTAAAATTGAATTTTTTTAAAAAGAAAAAATGGAAATAAGTCTTATGAATCCACCTCCATTGGATGGCAAAGACACTTACGAAGTGGAAAAAATACTAAAATACAAATTAGAAAACGGAAATATTAAGTTTCTTGTTAGATGGAAAGGTTATTCAAAGAAATATAATACATGGGAACCAATTGAAAATATTTTATCAATAGAATTATATAAAAGCTTCAGTACTACAATTAAGCTAAATATGTGCTACAACAACTCAGTAACAAAATTATATTAAATTTTTAAAGACTTTTAATTAAAATCATATGTATTGTAGATAATAATAACTCTTAATAAAAATTTAACTTTAAAATAAAATAAATTACAGTTTCAAAACACAAGTAAAATTTTTATAAAACATTTCTTTTTAATTTTAAGTTTTAAAACATTTAATTTATTAAATCGAAATTATATCTAGATTTTAAGCTTTCACTTACTATAATCGAAATATATTAAAAAAATATTAAAGGTTTATATGCCTTAGTTATGTTCAAGAGCTTTACAAAGCAGCTAAGTTAAAAACTAACTCAAAAATTTAACATAAAATATTGTTGTCAAATAATCAAGTTTTAAGGAATGTTTTACACTAACGTTTTTTAGGTGAAACTCTTAGTTTTTTGAAGAGGCCATTACTTTTGTAATCAATATAGACAAATCTAAAAACGAGAGTCTCATCTAAGCATTCATTTTATAAAACGTTAAATTTGTTAACCAAATAAAAAAACCATAACAACGCGTGCAAATTAAATAAATGCCATTGTTGTCGAGCATAGGTTTTGCAAGTAGCCTCTATAAAACATAATAATAACAAATGGTTTAACTATTTGTTTTATTATTTAATAACTTATCAATCAATTACGTTTGATTTGTCAGGTTTGTTGCCCACCAAAACCGGAAAATATATTTAATGGATTGAAAGCCATTGTTTTTGGTGTTTCAGCTACTTTAAAGTAAACAATAATTAATAAACATCAATCTTTTTTTATTTAAATAAGTAATATGTAAACGTTAAAATTAACATAATAGAAGCTATTTTATAATTTACAAACAGAATTTAACTTTAAGTTTTATTATTTCGAATAATAAATTAAATTTTTGTTCTTATATTTATAAAAATAATGATTATCATGAATCATAACAAATAATATCAATGATTGCAAAATTAGAATGACCATTTGCAATGCGATCACTTTGATATACAATATTGATCAATATTTAGTTATTATATATCATTTTAAACAATAATGAAAGTGAATATACTTAATTTTATTTTAGTAAAATAATATTAAAAAACAATTAATTAACGTACTTGGTTACTTTAAAGAAATATATGCATATAGGGTTTAAGTAAATCTCAAGTTGTAATAGTAAAATTTCTAGGTTAATAATCAATTAAAAGAGATTTAAATCCATATTAAAAATTTATGCTTGTAACATATGGCTAAGAATTAAGACAGTTTAAAGAGAATTTATTTTGAACATGACCAATAAATGTTAATTTATCTTTAATAATAATTTAAAAATAAATTTTATCGTCAATTTATTTCTCCTACCAGTTTGTTTATGTATTAGTTTATACTTAATAAGACAGCAGATTTCTTTGTTATCCAAATTTAATTTTTTTAAAATTTTATCATTTAATTAGAAAATTATATTTTATTGTATAAAACAAAGGTCTTACTTAAACTTTTTGGTTTGTATTTTGTGCTGATGAACAGGTACAATGGATAAATATCTAGAAATTCCTAAATTAGAATTTAAAAGAATAAACCTGTATTGATAAAAACTTAACAATTTACCCTATTAAAATGATTAAATAAGTAAAATTGAAAGCAATTAAAAGATTGTTAGTAAGTATAAATCATATAAAAGCTTATACCACGTTGACAGTCGTGTTTCGTTTCAGTTGTATCCAATTGCATCCACAAAATAAATCTATGTTTAGAGAAAATGTAAAATAACATTTTTTTTGAGCCATTCTAATCTTTTATAATTCAATAGCCATCCGTTTGCGAAATGAGTAATTTATCGAGTTTTACTAGACTTAAAACAATTATTCATTTACCAAGTTTGGCACTGTAATTACAATAGGTTGTTTTTTTAGTTATATAGAACATCGCAACAGCCTAAAATACTATTAAGAACTTGTATAGATGTTTACATTTGATATGGAAATAGTTCTTGAAAAATTTTAATTTTAAATACAAATAACTAGAGTCAAGTAAATTAATATAGAAGTCATTTAAAAAATCCTTTAGAAATAATGCAACAATAGCATTGTATAAAACGTTTTTATCAAATTAATATATTATACAAAAATTTGAAAAAGGATATAAATAAAGATTTGGTTACAATGAAATCTAATATTGACTTGTCAAAATTTGTTCTGTTAAAAATTTACTTGCTTATATTTTAATTGTCGATTCAATTATATAACAAGGATCTTTATTTTTATCTCATTTGTCCATTACAAAATAAAATCAAATTTAACATAACGGCTCTTTTTAAAATATAACTAAATAAATCAAAAACACTTCGTACCTTATTTTTTGCAAAAAATAGTTTGCAAGTAATTTTTTTCTGAACAACAACTATCTTCACAGTAAAAGTAAATAGATGTTGTACAAAAACTTTTAAAGAACTTATTACTCCGATATTTTTCATGTCAAACTTTTTAAATATCTCTTATTAGTTTGGTTTTTCCTATGAGCACTACTTAAAATCGACTGTGTACGATGAAATTATTATGAATTAAGATACTTGACTACAAAACTTTTTATAACAAGAGTCCAAATTGTAGCTAATAATAGTTTTAAATTTTTTTATTTTTTAGTATTATTTAAGTTTAAAAATTTTTTATAATTTGCATTTAATTTTATAGATATATTTTTTATTACATTCCTTTAATCACTTTGTTATAAAAAAGTTATTATAAAAAAAGAATTGGATCATGAAAGGTCTCTGCTGTTAAATAAACGTATAAGCATACTTAGTTTAAATAATAAAATAACTTTTATGCATTAATTGACTCGCGATTTCAAGTATGTTGAAATATATATACTTCAATACCTTTATAAAAGTTATAGGTTCAATTACCGTTTGATTTCATAAATTTATTTAATATATTTGGCAGTTTTATTTTTTAACCATAAAAACCATTTTGATATTAATATTTCATTTTTAGTTATGTTTTAGCTACTTGACCAGTTTATAAAAATAAGTTAATTTTACTCTGAAGTAAAAAAGACAAACTTTGATTTAAATAACTAGCTAAAATAGTGAATGATTAATTTGTCAAGTTCATTTTAAAATAGCAAATCTGCAATTATGATGCGTTGGTGGTAACATTAAAACATATTTTACCAAAATTTATATGAAATTGTCATACTAATGTCAATAAATAGTTACATTTATTTTAATAAACACATTTTATTTGAATTATTTCTTTACAATAAATAATCTTTTGTATCGAATTTTGATTAAAAATAATACTTATTGTAAACTAACAATTTGTTATAATTAGAAAAAAACAAACTATTATCATCAATTGAAATTGGGGTATATTTAGTATCACATATTTCAATTTTAAATTTTCAAGTATATTTAAATGTACATCATAACTTTTCAGCACTTTTACTTCATCTTCAGTATTGAAACTTATCACCTAATCGAGTTTTAACAATGTTTAAGAGAGTTTAGCAAAATACATACATTTTGTTCCGCGAACAAATTCTACCAAATTTGATAGCTTTAGAAGTGTTAGACCTATTAACATTTTTATGGTATTTGTTACCTAATGTACCGCTTAGGTTCTAAGTTCTTCACTTAATAGGTATTATCTATAAGAAAAAGAAAAACATCAAATTTTGTTCCAGGAACAACGTACAAAAAAATGTAATTACGTCTGCAGCGTTAAATCTAAAATAAAAGTCGTAGTTCAAAAATATACAACAAATAAGTTGAAAATCATTAATTAATTCTTCTAAATGTTTTGCAAACCAAATTTTACATTTAAAAATGTTAAGTATGTACATACATTCGGCTTTAACTTCAATGTTTTTAATTTTAAAAAACTCATTAATAAACTTTAAGATGTTTTTCTTTCCATAAAAACGATTTTCTATTTTAACATTTAAATATTGTTTTTGACAATTTTTTAAGTAGTTTTTTTTGCTGACAAATATATATATTAACTCACTATTAATTTTTTTCAAAAATAATTTTTTAGTTTTATAATTTGATTTCCATTTTATTGTTTTAGATAACAAAATAAGTGAAATATGATCATTTGACATTGATTAATTAAATATAACTCAGGTTTCATTTCGATCATTATTATCGGTTTAAATGTCTATATATCTACTTAAATCCCACTTATATTTAAAATTTTAAATTCATTTGCTAGAATTTAAACGCACAGAATAATTTTTTGAAACATTTATAAATATTAAACTTTTGAACCAGTTTTTTATAAAACAATCTTGTTAAACTTTTACATGAGTCATCATTAATAGTTTAATGAATACAATGTGTGTAGTTATAAATCAAGTTTTATATTTTTAAACAACTTCATCTTATTAAATACTACATCAATGATAATTATTTAAGAATATTTTAACTAACATAAAACGACGTAAGACTAGATCACAACATTTTTATTAGTTTAATAAAAATTTTAATAAAACCATTTATTAAATTATTCCTACAAACAACGTTTGAGAAAGTCATTACCTTGACAAGGAGTTAATATTTAATAATAACCATGGATAAGCTCCATTAATGGATATTTTGTGAAAACTTTTATCAAATTAAAAATTTATTTAAAAACTCTTAACGAATCATCTATTATACTAATAAAGCCTTAATAATCGTAACTTTATCCAAAATAAATTGGTATCTTATTAGTGCTTATAAAAACGTTGCTTATTTATTCCAGATTTTTTATCACATTTAATTAAACAATAGTATCAAAATTGTTGCTAACGTTTTTTTTTTAAAGAACTCGGATTTTCAATGTTAATTAATCAATAAACAATTTTTACATTTTTAAATAGCGATTGTCAATGAATTATTTAATCGGAAAAAAACATCAGTTGAATTGTAAAATTAATCTTTGGAGATAAATTGAATCTGAAACTTTTTTCGTTTGAAATTAAAAAATTCAGTATTTTTTCAGTGACATTCGGCTGTTGGTATTAAAGAAAAGTTAATATTATTCAATATGATACTTTTAAAATCAAATAATCTAAGCTAACAAAACGATTGTTTTGTTCTAATGATAAAAAAGTTGGTTTAAATGTCAATATATAAACTAAACCGTGTTCTTCAATTGTTTTCGAAAAAAAGCTTATTTAAACTGATTTTTGATGCTAATTATTGCCATTTTCAAGTAAAATCAGAAGAAAATATAAAAATCACCGATAAAGTTATAATAGATTATTTAAATGTTTTTTATCAACCATTTAAGTTTTTTGGACTTTCAATACTGAAATATAAATTATTTCAATCTTATCCTTTAATTAAAAGTAAAAAACACTTAGCAAATCAAAAAACGAAAAGTCTTTTCTCAAACAAGTTTTATTTTCCAACAATTGAACAAATATTATTTAATAGTCAAGTTATAATTTTAAACCATAAAAATGCAAATCTAATGAAAACACACAATTTGTATTTCGTTTTACAAAAACTCGAAACTACAGTTAAATTGAAGAAACTACAAAACCTGGTAAAAAAGTGTAATTTAAAATACACATCTTTACTTACTACAAAGTTTTATAAAACAGGTTTTGATGATCACTATATTACATGTTTGATTCAAATGATGTTTGAATTAAAAAAATTTAATTTTGAAAATTTTTTAAATTTTATGATGTTATCCATAGACGAAATTAGTACATTGTTCAATATTTTATATAAAAATGCATTGAAAATAACAAGATTAAAAAGTTTTCAAACTTTGTTTAACAAAAAAGACCTATTTAGAAAACTTTTAATTGAGTTGGTAAACTTTATACCATTACCAAGAAATACTTTGCTATATCGTGATTCGTTCCTTTTTACTAATGAAAAAGTAAATAAAACTCATTATGATACAATAGTTTTTTTAATGAACAGAGTTCCAAAGTGTAGGTTAAATAACAGCTTGTTGAAAATTATTTTAATTGATATACAAATACAATTATTATAGTTGTTTAATTTTGTTAGATATATTTTTTTCCAATAGACATTCACATTTATTTTTAATGAAAATCAAATAATTAACCAGTTTTCGTTTGTCAATTTCGCTAAAATAATCACAAATAAATGTATATCCTTTTATTTGCTTCACATTATCTTCATTATTTTTAAGTAAGTAAAAATCGTTCACCCACTCTTGTTGTATTTCAACTTCATAAAAACTCCATGCATTTCTAATAACAATAATAATTATTGCAGTCCCAGGTTTTAATTTTCTCGAACAAAAAAATCCTAAAACATAAATTATAGATTGCTCCACTTTATACTTAATTTTTTCTTTAACTTTATCAAAGTCAAAATTTAAATTTGCATCTCCTATTTCACTAATGCATATAAGATTATACATTTGACTTTTGTCAAATGTTTCAAAAAGATTATAACTGAATTCTTTTTCAATTACTATGCAATCACAAACCATTTTAAATTTATTAAAATCATAATCATTATGGAAATTGCAACTAAAGCTTTGCTCTGTTAGTAATTCACATTTTTGATCAAAATTAAAACCTAAGGCAATAAAAAAGCCAAATAAAAACTTTTTAAAGGTTGCCTCAAATGATTCATTTGGTTTGATTGTTATTAAATTTAAGTATTTTAAAAAATAAGTAATGTAAGCGTCATATATATCATTTAAAGCAACAGTTATGTTTCTTTTATAATATGGTAAATCTTCTTTTTTTAAAGAACAAAATGTATTGATAAAGTTTAAACTATCAACATTTATTATGTTTTCAAATAAATTTAGATCAGAGATAAGTTTTTCTTGAAAAACAGAGTAATTAAAATATTTCAAAAAATTTAAACTCATTTTCGATGCATTTAATTCATACAGATTATCTATATCACCTTCATCATAACTTATAGATAATACAATAAATGCAGACTTGGTTATTTCTTTAAAGTTTTTGAATATCGACTCTTGACAATTATCTGGATTATGTAATATGTAATTTGTTTTGTCTGTATATTCTTTGCTTATAACTTCAACCCTATTAAAAACTCATCAGACATGATCAAATTTGTTTAGCCATACCTTTTATTTCTGAACAACGGAGTTAGTTTTTGCGCAACTATAAGTGATTTTGGAAAAACCATAGCTTTTAAAATCAAGTTTTACGTGACTTTAAAAACCCTACAAATACGAAAATATTTTGTGATGCTGGAACCATAAATCATATATAATCAAAAAAAATTATCAAAAATAGTTTTTAATTATCTAATAAAATTCATTCAATTTATTTGTAGTCTTCTTTACTATTAAGTATTATAAATTTCATTGAAAATAAAAAATTATTTTACACTAACTTACTATTTATTCACATTAGTTTTTTAGAATCTTAAATATATTATCTATCAGCAGTTGAAGTTATTTTGATTTTGAACAATACGTTACTATTTTACAAAATAAAAACAAATTGCAACTTTTGAAGCCTTTAATATTAGTTTATACTTTCAAGAAACAAATAAGGATTTAAGTTAACTTTAATTAAATAGGAATCAATCTTATTTACTTTCAAAATAAAAAAC
Source organism: Phthiracarus laevigatus (assembly GCA_034700185.1). NCBI lineage: Eukaryota > Metazoa > Arthropoda > Arachnida > Sarcoptiformes > Phthiracaridae > Phthiracarus > Phthiracarus laevigatus. The sequence continues at coordinate 32,212 of JAQIXJ010000084.1, read as the reverse complement.
ATCAATAATCTTATGATAGGTTTTGAAAGATTCTTTAATAAAAAACTAGACTTGAAAAGATCACGTTAATAACTGTTTAAATTGTTCACATGTATTGCGTTGTGCATAATTTATATACCTTTTTCAACTTTTAATAAATAAGACAATAAGAATATTTTTGATAATCTGGTCTATTTATTTGTAGACCATTTTTCGGGTTATAAAACATCAAAAATTCTGTAAAAAATTTAGCGTTATAATAAATTATAATAATATTATAAAGAACCCAATTTATGATATAAAATCAAGTCAAGTTGGTTAAAGATTTAAGCGATTAAAATTTTTTTTAGAAAAATAATGTTTTAATGTTGGAAATCGTCTAAAGTTTTAAGTAAAATGTTTGAATTAGATAATAAATAAACCATTTTTGATAGTTATCTTTTACAATATTACTACATCTTGAAAAATAATTAAACACCATTTTCGAGTTTTACTTAACATTATAGGTTCATATCTCGGCTATGAACAATTGTTAATTTATTTGTCAAAAAATATTTTAAAAAAGGATGTATTTTGATGAAATAAAACAAATTATAACATCCTCACAATGTAATCAAAATTTCGAAGATTTAAACCAATATTCACAAAATAAGTATATGGACTTTTTAATTTACCTTATAAAACAAAATGAAGACTCTGACAATTGGAAACACTTTTTTTTTAATGTAGCAAAGTCTCTTCCATGTAGCAAAGAAGTCATTTATACATGTTTTAATAGTTTGGAAGACTGTTTCAAAGATGACTGTATAGACTTTTTTTTAATTCTTTGCAAACTTAAATTCATTTCAGAATTTTTTTTAAAAAATAACGAAGAGTGTTTAACAGATACAACGCATTTTAAAAATGTTGTTTCAGATTACACAACAAGTATGATCGTTGGAAATAATTTTCCACTCAAAAATAAATTAATGCAATCGTTAGAAAGAAAAAATAAGTATTGTTTGAGTTCAAATAATTTATTGAGCGAAAATATGGAGAAAAATTTAAGAAACATACTAGATAGACCTAGGGAAGAAAATGCAACAAGAAGATGTGATTTTAAAAACAAAAGTTATGACGAATTTGATGAATCAAATAAAAAAAGTAGTGAATACAATAAATTGCTAACAATAAGAACACTTAATGATTTTGATACAATGAGCGATGCGTTTTCACATATTTTAAGTTATCCTATTTTTGAAAAAGTCTGAATCTTATAGAAGTTGTTTTTTTTATTTTAAAAAGTAAAATTGATGGGAAGATATTCTTGGACTTTTTAACTTGATTATATCGTTTTTTTTAAATCCAATAAGTTTCAATTCTTTCCAATCCTTTTTCAACAATATGTGTACTGGTTTTTTTAAATTCTTTGTTTTTACTTTTGATAAAATGCAATCATTTCCATTTAAAAGGTTAAGTGTTTTTATTGTGTTCAAAAAAACTAAACTATTTTCAATTTTGTAACAAAATTTGCTATTTTTACTTTTAAAACAAATTTTAACTTTTTTGAAATCTTGCTTATTTGTATTAATTACATTTATATATAGAATCTTTCTTATCGCATATTTATAAATTAATGCTTTTAAATTCTTTTCCATTTAATTTTTTCGAACAAGATTAGTTTATATAATAAAGATGAGCATTTTAATAAATTGCAAAACAAGAAAGTTGCTAACATTAAAATATTTAAGATTTAAAAAAAACCTATTGAAAAATAATCTGTTTTTTTATGATAAAAAATTAAACAAAATTGGATTTTGGACACCTTTTAAACCGTTGCGTAAACAAGTCAATAATGATCCTCATTTAATGAACTATATATTTTCATATAATCAAAACTCTAATACAGTAGATAACAAAATATTTGTTTACACTGCGGAGCCATTATTAAAAACCAATAAAAAACACCAAGAATCGGAAAACAAACTTTTCGATGAAAATAATAATACGTCTTTTAATGACAATGAAAACAGTGAATATAATCAAAGTTTTGAAACAGATTTTAAAAGTAACGATTTTATGATTCAGAAGACAAATGAAGTATTAGAAATTATTCATTCCAAAAAACTACAATTAAACGAAATTGAAAGCACCCTCTTTGAGACAAACTTGGATTCTAAATATTATAAGGTCTTGTTGTTAGCAACAATTGATAAATTTAATTCAGAAATATTGAGTTATAGAAATAGTTCTGATCTTGAAAGATTTTTAAACAAGTTTTTGTTATATGTCCAAGAAGGAAATTTTTCTGCTTGTTATGATTTTATGAAAGAAAATTATGATAATTTTGAAATTAGTTATAAAAATTTATTACCTTTCTGCAACCTTCTAATGTATTTTCTAAAAAAACTTATATCGTTGTAATTCATTACTGATAATATAATTTTGTTTTTAATATAAATTTTTTATCTCTGATAGTCCTAATTTATAAATCAAGTTTAACTTTTTTTCAATTAAAGACCACATCCACTTGTCGATATGAAATTCACATTCACATATTAAATAATAAATGTAAACGTCTTCTTTCTGACCAATTCGATAAATTCTGTCTTCTGCTTGTAATAAAACAGTAGGATTCCAAAAGAGTTCACTGAATATTATCTGTTTAGCGCAGTGCAAATCCCATCCTGTTCCGCATACTTGAATACTAAGCAATGCAAATCTTATATTGTATAATGGGTTTTGAAAATCCTGTCTATAAACTTCTTTCTGTTTAGAAGATGTTTTTCCATCTACCCTTATCAATGAAAAGTTGTTTTCTTTTAGAAATTTTTCTAGTTCGTCTCCAATATTTAAATGATAAAAAAATATAATACACTTTGTTAAAGAAGAAATGTTTTTTAAAACAAAGTTGGAAATAATTGGTAATTTTAGTTTACTACTTAAGGAAAACCATTCAAACAAATAACCTTTAAATTTTGTTTCGTTTTTATTACTTAATGACTTACTAAGTTTTTCAAAAATGTTTTTTAAATTTTGGTTAGTTATCAAGTCAATATTTAATTGTTCTTTATGTATGTACCGGTACTTTTTTTTCAGTAAGTTTTGGATTACTCTCTTTCCTCGTTTAATAACACATGTTTTATGAACAAACTGTTTCAACTTTTCTATTTCAATGTCTGACTGGTTATTTTTAAATGAAACGTTAGTACATTTATTGCCTAAAACAAGTTCAATTTGATTTTTAAAATCACTTATTTTTGAGGTTATTGGGGTTCCTGATAAAAGTATTTTTCTTAAACAGTTTTGTGTTAACTTAATAACGTTTTTACTTTTTTGAGTTTCAGAGTTTTTAATGTTATGTGACTCATCGATTATACATGATTTAAAACTAAGTTTATTTTCAAAACATTTAACTAATGAAAAGCTAGTTATAAATACTTTATAGTTTTCAATTTGCGAATCAAAATCTGAGCTTTTTTCTATTACTTTAACATCACAAACATTTATATGTTCTAACCAGAAAAAAATTTGTTGAGCCCATTGAACGCGCAATGTTGCAGGACAAATGATAACCAATGGCCAGTCTTTTTGAAAAATGTAGGCTATCGAAATAGCTTGCACCGTTTTACCAAGACCCATATCATCAGCTATTAGTAATTTACCATTTTTTAAAAGACCGTTAAATACTCCATTAATTTGGTGCGGTAAAAGGTTACTTACTATTTTTGATGGTAAAATATTGCTTAATCTACTTTTAATACACTCTAATGCTTCTTGACTATCCATATTTGTTGTATCACTTTCCATTCCTTTGATGAATTAAAATTATAACGCTTTATTTTACGTTTATTGTAAACTTAAAAATCTTACAATTACATAAAAGCAGATTCATTTTTATTAATTATGAAAGCTATAAGCTGACTTTACTATTATTTTCTTCATTAATCTTTGTTAATTCAAAAATTCATTGCTTAGTAACAAATGGTAAAACAAAAAATTTTATTAACGAGACAAAAACAATGAATATAAATTTAACTTGTTTTATACATTGTTATTTAAAATAAAAATTGAAAATAAACATTTTAGCCATTTTAAAATTAATTTAATTTAAATCGTTAAGTAATACAATATTATAAATAGATACTATGAGTAACAATAACCCATTTAACGTTGTTAATCTAATGGAAGCTATAATATCTTATAGTAAGATTTCAAGGAATGCAATTACCTTGAAAGAAAGAAATAATGTAAACGCTGGCTACGATTTATACTCCGCGTATGATTACACAATCAAGGCGAAACAAAAAGAAGTTATTGAAACCGATTTAGCTTTTTCACTCCCGCAAGGATATTATGGAAGAATAGAGCCACTTAATGATTTATCATTATCATATTATATTGTAAGTACAGCAAGAATTATCGAATCGGGGTATCAAGGAAATGTTTATATTGTTATGTTTAATTTTGGGGAACAAGAATTCAATGTTAAACGTGGTGATAAGATTGCTCATCTATTTTGCGAACGAATTGCTAACACTAGAATTAAAAAATGTAGGAGTTTAGATTTTACAGATAAGAATAAAAAAACGGTTAGTTAAAATGTCAATTTACGTTTTTTGTTATTTGAAACCAATATAGATCAAGTAATCAAATATTTCGATTTCTAAATAAAGCAGAACTTAAATTTCTTTAACCAAATCAAAGTTTTAACTATAAAACATGTTCTTATAATTTTTGTGCTTATATAAACCGTAATTAATTTTGTTTTTGATTAAAATTTATTAAAGGATTAATGTTTCGTTATTTTTGAATAAAATAGATTGTTATTTTTATGTGATTTTACCGAATTTTAACTTATAACTATATTCTTTAATTATGATTTTACAAAATTATTAAAATAAATGAGTAGTTTACAACTTTTTGTGACTGTCAACTTATCCCATTCGGCCATGCTTAAAACGCAATTGTAAAAGCAAATCAAAAAATATAATGTTGATCAAATCATTCAACAAACTATGTTATAAAAAAACAGCTATAATTGTCTTCAGTTAACAACAACGCCATTATTCAGGTTAAATTTTGATTCTGGAAAAAATAAAACTTTGGGACAGTAACGTTAAAAATTTAAATTTTTTTGTTAAAATTTAATGCAGAAAAGTTGAGCTTTAATCTGAATTTTTAAACTCTAGTTTGATTGGGTACCATTATGGGTACCTAATACTATTACATAACAATCCTATATTATAATAGCGTTTATAATCATTTGAAGAAATTTTAGAACTTGTTAAACTGTAACGATGATCATCATCAGATATAGTCCACATGTGTTTTATAGTATTAAAAAGTTTTCTTCAATCGAATGAGTAAAATGGATTGCATTATATTTTAAACTGGGTTTTTTTTCTAAAAGCTTTTTGACGTTTATCAAATAGGAAAGAAAAGTTCATCTAGTATTTTTTAAAAATGACATTAACAAAAAATTCGCCAACATTAAACTTATTGACATCGAAAAACATTTAGAATATAAAATAATGTCAAAAAGCAAATAATATGGATTCATAAATCATAGAATATATCACATTAAGATAGAAATCTTTTATGAATAAATACATTTGACTTTTTGTAAGTTAGTTTACTGTACCTAATTCGGGTTTATACAGTTTTTAGGACAATTTCAAAACACTTAATTGCAAACAATTGTTGTTAGCTATCAATTTGGACTTGATTAGTCGCAAAATTTTAAACCTTTTTTCAAAAAAATATTTTGTAACAAACGTCAGATATTTAGAAAAAAATAAAGTTTAAATAATAATTATTAAAAAAATTAAATATAAACTAAAGTTTTTAAACAAAACTATGATTAGGTTCAGAAAAAAACTATTCAGCTTAAAATAAAACGTTAAGTTATAAGATATATAAGAAATTCATTTACGTTTATATTTTAGTTAACATAATGAACGAAGAAAAAGAAAAAGTGAAAGATATCCTAAATAATATTTATTCATTATATTTTCATGATATTGATCCAAAAGCTACCAGTGAAGAGATATTAATCTTTTCAATAAATAAAATTGCAAAAGAAGCATCAATAAAATACAAATTATCAACAAATCTTATAAGCGTAACTGACAATTTCAGGTATGAAATAAACAAGATTTTGTCAGTATTTTGTAAACCAGGTGAAGATGACTTAACAAAGCCTATATTAAGTTCAAAAAACCTTTATCAAAAGTTTAAAAACTATAATAACAGATTTTGTCAATCAAATAGTGTACATATATCCCAAAAAACAGCTAATAACTCCAGTTATTGTATGTGTAAAAGCCTTTGCCAACTTTTAGCTATCAATGGTTTTAAAGACTTCAAAATAAAATCAATAACTAACTATTTTTCTAACTTGTCTTTAACAGATATTACTGATTTTAATAATATCGTAAGACAAATGTATAATAAATTGGATGAATTAGATAACTTAAATCAAATTAACGCTCCAATCAGTGTAAGAATAATATCTTTATGTATTGCAAGTGTTTGCAAAGACAATGACGAAGCTTGCATAGCAATTGGAAAAAATAATCTTGTCCAACATATGGAAATAATGGAAATAGAGTTAGAAAATGATATTAAAACAATTGCAAAGTTTGTTGAAATTCAAACTGCTTTGAAAGAATTCTTTAAAGTCAAGTTTTTTGAACTTAACTCTAGAAAAAACGCGCTGAATTATATAAATCAATCAATTAATAAAAAGTATAAAAATAAAAGAAAACGTGAAAATGATGACCTACTACTAGAGAAAAAAATCAAAATCATGCCTATTGAAAAATTTGAAAATTCAAAATTAAATTCAGACGAATCGGACTATGATGAGTATGAAGACGACTAATAAATTTTTTAAATAAAGATATGAATAGTTTATTAGAAATAATTTTATCTTGCAAATTTTTAGATAATTCTAAGTATAATAATTTTAATCTAAAGTTATGTGACTGCAAAGAACTCTACAAAATTATTAATGAAAAGGAAATTTGTTGTATTACATGTTCTAATATTTTTGATGTCCAACTTTTTGTCTTAACTGCTCCTCCGTATTTATCATGTTACGTTGCTGAACTATTTTACAATATAAAAAAACTTACATATGTTTCTAAACCAAATGAATTATTTTTTGAACCAGATTTAAATAATTTTTTATGTAAGATCAAGATAAATACACCAATGACAAACTATTGTGAACTAATTGTATCTCTTAGCGATTTCGAAATTATAATTCGTTTTTTAGGAATGATTGTTAATTTGTTTTATGAAATTCAAGAAACCAAAATAAAAAATTTGTTCGATATCAACAACGAAATAAATAAAAATATTTTAAATCAATTTAACACAGTATTTATAAACAATTTCCAAAAAAATCTTAAAACATTTCAAGACCAAGTTCTAGACACGAACATTTTTGATTTTGTTAACATAATTTCTACAATAATTCAAAATTTTCAAACCTCTTTTTTACATAACACAAATCCTATAGATATTCTAGTTTCTAATGTTTTTCCGAAACTATATTTAATGTTGCCAAAATTAGAGTTTTCTACTAAAATATTCTTTTCAGAGGAAGACTTTTTCAACAAATTAAATTTATTAGAAAAACTAACAGAATGTATTAACTCTATTTATAAAATTTACAATATAAATGAAATCGATATGGACAAGACAATCCATTTTTGCTGGGTTTATGTCTTTTTACATAGAGCTTTAATTCCTAGTGAATATTCAATTCTGTTTAAAATTTTTTCTGATGATAACTCAATACTCAATCACGAAAGTATGTATGAATTTTTAATGAGTGAAGATAGAAATGACTCAGGTTTTACAACTATAATTGACATCTGCGGTAGTTTATTAAATCGTATTGCAAAAATTGAAGTGTACGAAAAAATTATTTGGTTTTCGCCATTATTCATTAAATCGTTAAAAATTAAAAATGAACTAATTAGAAAAAACTATAAATTTAGACAAATTCAATCAAAGTTATTAAATAACGATGAATTTTTGTCAGCTGAAGATCTAAAAACATATAAACTATTCAAGTTACAATTTTCTAAAACATTTCAATCGTCTACCTACAGTAAAAAAGAAGCAAAACTTTATTTAAATGAATATTTTCCATACATATTATTTTATAAAAAACACAACTGTATAAGTGAGTTTAGTCAAAATTCTCATTCATTTTATTCATTTATTTTCACTTTAAATTATACAAAATTACAAAGTTACATCGATAATGATAAGATTAAAAACTGTTTATTTAGTTTCTCAACAAAAAACGCAACAAACATATACAAAACTGTTTTTAAGTTATTATCGTTTGTTTATAAAAATATTCCTGGACAATATTTTCTTATCGATCAAGAAAATCAAACGCAAGAGTTTAATATTCTTGAAGTTAATGCTTTCACATTTAAAACAATGAAGTTTTATCTTGATAACGCAGAGATGAAAGAAATCATAGTTGATCTCTACAAACTAATAAATATTGAAAATGACAATTTTTAATAACTTGCGTCATAGTAATAAACAAATAAAATCGAAAAATTAAACCTACACTATAAATTTCATAAGTAAGCTAAATTATTTATAATAATTTTTTTCGATTACATTATTTTTGGTTGAGAGATGTCTACGATAATCAAATAAATAAATCAATAAAAACAATAAAATTGTTTAAATTAAAGTTTAAAATATGATATTGAATTGTTAATGTCATTAAATTTGTTAGTGTTAAAGTTATTAATGTTAAATCATCAACAAATAAACTAAAGTACATAAAATGTTTTAGCAAAAAATATCCATTAAAATAATTAAAATGTTAAGCAACAATAGAATTAGTTTTTCCTTGAGTTATTCATAAATCTCTTGACTGTTTCATATGTTTAAATTTAATTCAATTTTTTTAATTCTTGTTTTTAAATGAGATTGTGATTATTATGTTATAATGCTCTTATATTTTTAGTTTTTTTCAATTATTATTTATTTATAATTGACGATGAAGTTGACATTTCATTGATTTTTACTTTTTTATTGATTGAATGTTCATTTATTGCTTTTCTTTTATGTACCTCTTTGTTAATAACTGACTGACCCATATCTTCATCATTTTTAATAGAAGTTTCTAAAAAACTCTTTACATTTTCAATAAATGATACTGGTGACTCCGAAATAAATGTACAAATTTGTTTTAAATAATCGATTACTGGCTGGGTTTGACTGTAAATTATATCATAAAATGGACTTTTTAAGTTACTCGAGTAATTTTCATCTGTTGATAAGTTATGAAACTTACGTAAAAGAGTCTTTAAAAAAATATCATCCTTATTTAATTCAAAATAATTAAAAGATTTATTTATACAGTTAGTTAATACTGATCCTATTTTTTCACTTTTTAAATCTAACTCGTAGAACTTTTTTAAAAATTTTGAAACAAATCCATGACCAAAGTTAATTAAAATTGAAGTGAAAACAGAAAAAAGTTGGTAGGTAACACCGATAAGGTTAGTATCCATATTACAGCTAACAATAGTTTGTACTATATGATATACGTATAACGAATTGTCTTGTAATGATGGACTACAACGAAAGATTTTTTCAACAATGTTTTTGTAAGAAGAGTTTTTAAGTTTATCACTAATTAGTTCTAGGAATACGTTTTTTTTCAAATTTAATGCACATTTGTCCTTTTCAGACATGTTAATAAATGACTTTGATATTTCTTCGTTAATTTTTTTATGATCGATATTATTTAATAAATCCGTATCAAATAAAGAATTCGAGTTTTTAAGTTTTTCAAATGATTCATTAATATCATTGCCTGATGAGATATGTTGTTGTTCTTTATTGCCTTCTTGTTTATAATCAATTTCATTATTACTTTCAATCTCTAAAATTGTTTTATCCACGAAATCTGATGTTTGATTGTAACTGCAATCATTATCCAAACTTTTTTCTAACTTTTTATTAAAAATTGGTTTTTTAATATCTAAATTTTCGGATTCATTGAACAGCTTAGATATTAAGTTATTGTTAAGTCCTGTTGAATTATTCATAAAATTTAAGGAACTAATGTCAATTTCATTCATGGTTTAAGATATTTATCTTTATTTAAAAAATTTTGGAAGTTTTAATTATTATTATAATTGTTGTAGTGTATTTTAATTTTAAAATGAATGTCGATTAAAAAATAGACTCAACTATAATAATAATTTTAATATCGATTATAGCAATTATTGTTTTATGATGAATTAATGTTTACAAATGTTATATAAATTTAAATGTAATAATTTGGATTAAATAAATTAGTATAAATAAAGGAACAAGAAACAATGAAAAGGATTAAAGTTCCAATCTTAACTAAAAAATTAGTTCAATGTGTAGAAAAAATTGAAAAAAACCCAGATAAAAAGATCTTAAATAAAAATATAAATGAAAAAGTATATTTAGTTTGTGAAAAACAGAAGATAAACTGTTGTAATTGTGAAAATTCTACAAGACATAGCTCTGCAATTATTAATAGCTCAAGAAAAATAAAAAATAACAAAACCAAATTCAAAAAATCACTTAGGAGCAAAAAAATATGAAGAATGAAGAAATATTTTCAAATAAAAATTGAATTAATGTTTTTTATTACATACAATAAAATGGAAAAAAATATTTATTGTGTAATTAATTTTTTGTTATAAATAAATGATAATTTACCATTTTGTTTAAGTAATTTAATTTTAATGTTTTTTGGTTATAAAAATTGCAAGTTGTAACAGTTTTTTAAATGATTTATTTTAATAAAATACAGATGAACCACCATTTACTGAGTTAAAAATAAATACATAGAAATATATATGTATGCGAACTTAATAGCAGAATTCAAACCCACAAAAGTTGTCATTTTGTCAAACCATCAAATAAGTCAGTTTTATTATGACATTTAAAAAAAACCTAACCTGGAGCAAAACAATCCATAAAAAATTAATTTAAACAACCATAACTTAAAAATATTAATAATTCAAAATGGATCCAAAGATTCTATGAGAGTACTTTAAAACTAGAGGCTTATAGTATTGTTTTAGATATTTATTTTAATACGGACCATTGAATATACAAAAACCAAAACGACGAACTTTTGATATTGAATGTCTGTAAATTTGTTCTGAGTTTATAAAAAATTAATTAGTTTTTCTTTAATAAAAGGATTTTGAAATATTATTAAATTAATACTCTAGTAAAATGAAAAAATGTGCTTTCGGTGACTTTGTCGTTATTGTTTAACTTTGTAAATTATTGCTTTTTTGTAATTAAATAAATGGTTGAAGCAAGAACATTTGCACAAAATTTATTGAATTATACCATTCATTTTAGATTTATTGATTTTGGAACACAAGCAAAAATCAAAGTTGCATTTAAATTAATCTAATGATAAAGAAAGAATGACTTCACTTTTATTTTTAGTTTTAATTTTTTTAACATTAGCACTGGCTAGTGTAGCAACATATTTATTTTGTAAAAGTAATAGAGAACAAAATAACACAATGTATAACAACTTATTATTGCTACAACTTTTGTTTATAAGTTTCTTATCTTTGACTCTTTTATATGGTTTTTTCAGAGAAGAAGCTCCAAAACAAAATGTTTATAGTAAACAGAATGGTTTTTCTATTTAATTATATACCTTTTAGAAATTTTTCTAATTAAAAAGTAAATATTGTAATTAATAAAAATGTTGTTTATATTTTATAACATTCAATGAAAATTATATTGTAAAAATTCGATAAAGTAATTAAAAAAGAAATAAAAAATGTCATCTGCTTTTTTTAAAAAAATTGATAATTTGATTTACACAACAAAGTCATTACCATATTCAGTTAAAAATTCAGAATTTTCAAAAATAATAATGGATATTCCTGAAAGCATTTCAATAAAATCCGATTTATTAGATTCAGTTTTTTTAAAAAATAATAAGGTTAGATTGAAAAATGGTTCCGTGATGAATTTTAACGATTTTTTATTTAACATCCAAAAACAAAAATTTGATGTTGTTTCCAAAATGATGAATAGTAAAAATATTATTGATGACAAGACAAAACATTTTTTAACATCAAAAAGTTTTCCAAAACAATTGAGAAAAAAAATTAAAAAATTAAAAATGAAAAAAAAGCTAGAGAGCAAAATACATGAATTAAATCTAACGACTATTTCAATAGATCAGAGTAAAGGTATCATAATCAAACTGAAAAATATAATTGGCAAACATAAAAAACTGTTTGGTGTTTCATTAATTGGCACAAGTACAGTACTAGTTTCTGGGGAAAGTTTTTTAAACTATTGGAATAGCTATAAATCAGTGAATAGCGGATGCATTTTTAAAAAGTACAATAATGATGACAAGACGGTTTTGTTTTCTTGCAAAATAAAAGGAAGGTCTTGTTCTGTTTATAGGACTGTTGGTAGATCTTGCAATAAAAAAGATTTTAACAAACACATTTTTTTAATTCAAGATGAGTGTGCAAAATACAAAAGTATTGAAAATTGTGTTAAGTGTTCCTGTAATAATGAAAAAAACAAATGCGTATTAAATGAAACTTATGAATATGAATGCGTTCAACCAATAGTTTCTGATGCAGTACTAGAACTTATTCAGAATTTTAAAGATACTGCCAAAGATACGTTTGCAGTTATAAGTAAAATCTTAAAATTTTTACACTCACACTATAAAAAAATTTTATTAGTTGTACTGCTTACTCTTTTTGCTTACTGTTTATTTATTGCTAGCCCTTTTATTAAAAATTATTTAAGTTTAGTTAAGAGGCTGACCTATAAAGTTATACAACTTTATAATCGATTTTCTCCTTTTAATTATCAACAATTAACACATCTAAAGTTAAAAAGTGTATGACAATTTTATAATCTTACTGCAAAAATGATGTAATTCTGTCTATCTTAGTGCCTCTCAACCCGTATGTCTGTTTCCTTTTATTTATGTTAATGAAAAGATTTTTATTTTTAACAAGCCCAGTGTGAATAAAGGGGTATAATAATAGGATAAAATGAATAAAAGCTTCCTCTTTTTAATGCAATATTATTGTAAAAAATTGACATAATAGTTTCATTTTGGGCATTAAAAGTTAAAAATCGCATAATTTGAATTAAATATGACAATGTTTGCAAAATTTGCCAAAATAAGGTTTAAAATTTTTTGTTGTATCTGCCAAAGTTTAGTACAACTATATTTTCTTAATACAAGCTAATAAATGTGACATATACCGTTTTATAGAAAGTAAAGTTTAATACAGTTTTTTAAACAATGAATAATTATATGAAAGAATAAATAGAGTGAGTACCTAACTGATTTGGTATCTTAAGAACATTTATATCTAGATTGTTAATTTAACTTTTAGAACGTATATAAAATCAAACAAAACATCGTTCAACGAATTCACATATCAATTTAAAAATGATTTTTAAATACCTCCTCAAACTTCAATATAGAAAATCCTATTCCGTTTCTTTGTCCGCTGGGTGTCTGGGGGGTTAATTAAGAGTTTTCAAACTGGCAACCCATTACCGAAAAAGTTACATATCTATTTGAAAAATTTTGTTAAAAGGTTTTTTGACCGATGGCAGAAAAGTTGTAGCTAATAACCGAGTAGATTAACGCGAACCTAAAATTTGGAAGTTTTGTAATTGAATAAAATGTCAGCTAAAAAATGTGGTATTTTGTTAACAGCTTTAACGTGAGAAAACTGACAAACAATATACATTTATTCATATGTCAAACTCCTTTAGAGTAAATATAAACAAGTAAAATTATTTTAAAAATTCTTTTTTACATGAATAATATAAATTGTAAATTAAATGTTCAGTTAAAAAATGAAAAGAATGGATGTTAATATATTAGAAAGTACAATTGATTAATTTATAGTTATTTATTAATAAGTAACTTGCAATCATATATTAAAATGTTGTAAAGAAAAATATTAAAGAATTTTATTTGATAGTTCAAAATATTTTTATAAAAATAGTAATATAACATATTTTCAATTAATAACGACAATTTTTAAAAAATTTTAGAACATCAAAAATAAAGAAAGATACATTTTAATCATACTTTTTTCGACTTTGTTTTTTTTGACAAAGTAAACAGTTGTTTAAAAAAGTTTGAAAATGAAATATAAAATAAATAAGTTTTTTAAACAAAAGTTCGAATTTATAGACAACATAAAATATAACAAGTTTGAAATAAGGGTAAAATCTATCGCAGAAAGAGTTTTTAAACCCTTTTCATTTCGAAAAAAAAAGTTTAAACCAGTTAAGTATTATCCAAATGCTAAGCCTTATGAAATAGATTTATTTTGCGAGGATCTTTCAATTGGAATTGAGTGTCAAGGTTTAGCACATTACAATAAAGAAAAACAAATTTGCTTTGATATGTTTAAAAAAAGACAATTAAATTCACTTGGTATTAAAATTATATATATACCATTATTGTTACAAAACAAAGTTATTTCTAATAAAAAAATATTCAATATATTTAAGCAAGTTAGATTAATCATTAAAAGCTATAAAGTCAACAATGTTGTAACACGTTAACCGTTTAATTTAGTTTGATGAAATATTACATAAACAAGGTAATCTTAACTGTAACATACAGTAAGAAACGTTGTAATTAATCGAAAACAACTTATACATAGATTATATAGCCAAATCTTATTAAAATAAGACCGATACATTTATTGACAGCTCACTTTTTTTAGCTTTTAAGCATAATAATGTGATAAATTAATCTTTATTTAATAAATAAAATCCCTTTATTAACTTAAGAAAAAGGTTTACTCGCATAATTGAAGACTGCAAACCTACAGACAGACAGACGTTGTCAGATCCATAAGTTCACCTTTTTTTTAAATAAAATTGAGCTTAAAATAATTGTCGATCTAACAATCGGACACAAAAATAGACATGATCAAAAATAATAACTTTTATTTTATATTAAAAGTGAATAAATTAAAACGATGCTTTTCAAAAATCAAGTTCTATAAAATATGATTAGTACGTTTTATTAAAATAAACTATTCTACTAAAAAAAGTGTTATTGCTTAATGAATAAACAATCTAAATAAAGATGTCACTTTGTGAAAACTTAAATTTGTTAAACTCGGAATCCAAACGTAAAATTGATAAATTATTAATGCACATATATAGGAACACAAAACTTTTGAATGATTTTATTGATTCGGACCAAATAAAGTTTAAAATCATTTGGAAATGTGTTATAAAAGGAGTTTATTATCCTGAGTTTGTTTATTTAAAAATGTGGTTATCTCTTTTAGAAACATTTCCATATAACTCTTTTGTAAAAT
This sequence comes from Phthiracarus laevigatus, assembly GCA_034700185.1. Taxonomy (NCBI): domain Eukaryota; kingdom Metazoa; phylum Arthropoda; class Arachnida; order Sarcoptiformes; family Phthiracaridae; genus Phthiracarus; species Phthiracarus laevigatus. The sequence goes on along the minus strand of JAQIXJ010000084.1, from coordinate 16,850 downwards.
TAAAAGTATCTAACTATTTAATTGAAAAAACGTTTGTTACTTTGAATTATTCAAACTTTTTTAATGACAGGCAATTATGTAAAATGTTTACAATAAACTTGTTTACAAATTTTGTTTTATTTTTAAATTATTTTTTCACTAACTATACGAAAAAGCTAAAGATAAGGGTAAAGTACCCAACCAAAAAAATGGAAAAATATATAGAAAAATATAATTTAGTTTTTTCAGAATTATATTCAATCATTAACACAATAGGATATATAATTTTCGAAAAAGACATGACAGAAAATTTAAGTTTTCAAAATCAAATTAAGTTAGCATTGGAAGAAAACAATATTAAAAAAATGATATTGAGTTTTTTTGAGTTTAAACTGATTGATGACTTACCAAATTCCCTCCCAATTCTAATTCTTTTCTCAACAAATATAATTGATCCAACATTCTGGGGAAGTACAGTTTGGCGAACGCTACACTTAATATCCGAAATAATTAGAATTAAAAAAAATGATTCAAACTTTCAAAAATATTCACACTTTCTATTTAATGGATTCTATCGATATATACCCTGCGACCTTTGTAAAAATCATTGGAAAATGTTAATAGAGAACCATAAAGTTCTCATTCAGAATGTTTCTTCTGAAAACATGAACAATCTTATATGGAAATTTCATGATGAAGTTAACAAAACAAAAATTAACTCATTACGTGATGTCACTTGGGAAAACTACATTGCTAACGATCAGATATTTTATGAAAAAATTAGTTTAATTTTGTAATAAAAAAAGCAAATGTATATTTATTACAATAGAGATGTTTTAAAACATTTGTTATTTAAAAACACTTTTCCAAATTTTTACTTTAATTATAAAACACATAATATAATAACTATTCTGGGTGAAAACAAAGTTTTGTTCTTCCGAGAATATTTTAAAATATTAAGTGAAAAAATTCCACTTTACCTTTTAGATGTTAGAAAACTTGTAGATAATTTAACTATTTGGTATAAAAGTACAGATATATTGCTAAATGTAACAAGCTTTAAAATGTTAAACAGTTCAAAAGAATTAGATTTCCTTGAACATACATATAATGTAGTCAATCAAAATGAAAAAAATTTATTAGTACCTTACACAAAAAAAATTAAAAATAGAAATTTTTTCTTTTTCCTATCCCTCTTCTTATGTTTATTTTATTGCATTATAATTCTTATATCTAATAGAAAAGCATAAAAATTATCAAAATGGCAGATTTTAAACACTTCTGTCAAACTTATCAAAAGTTTATTATAACCACAAAAGTACAAGAAAAAATGCTGTTAAATGAAAAACTATATTTTATATCAAAAAATATCCTACAAAATATTCATGAATCTTTCGAGTACTATAAAGATATTCGTAAAGACTTATACTCACCAGAAAATAAAAATACTGAGTTTGTTTATGAAATTTTAGAAAAATGTTTTGAAATAAATCAAGAAAAACAGTTTAAAACTTCGAACGAAACTGAATTTACACCATCGACTGAGTACGATAAGCTTCTAAATTTTATATTTAATGAGAAGTATGTGAACTTGAACTCATTGGAAAAATTTCGGATTATTATTAGAAAACTTTTATCAATTAAAAAATTGATGTATCCTAATAGTTTAATATTTAATGAAGGACTTAGTTGTACTTTATCAGATATTAAATATATAATTAAATCTATCAATACCAAGTATTCATTTAACGATAGTCTAAAGTTATCAATAAGAACGAAAGCAAATTTACTTTTAGAGTCTTATAAATCGGAAATACATCCATCAATGAATGTTAACATTGTTATTTTCTTAAAAAATTTATACGAAAACTTAATAACGAAAAACTATAAAATCGAAAAAAATAAAGATTTATTGATTCAAGAAATTGAATTTTTCTTGTCAACGTTAATTAAACAAGATAGTCAAGTAACAATATTTAAACCTACTTTTTAAGTTTTAAATAAACCTGTTTAACAAAAAAGTTAAAATAATATTACTTATTTTACTTATTTTCTTGAACTATGTTTTCAAATATAAATCTGATTTCACTTTAAACGGTTTTTATATTCATGTTCTGTTAGTTTCAAACTTAAAATGATTGGTAAGAAGATAACATCGGAAAGTTTAGAGACGTATGAAAAATACGTGGCAAAAAATAAAGAAAACCTAAGAAGTAATAACATTGTATACATCGAAAAAGATGAAGTATTCAAAGTTGGAGAAGTAACTCGATTGTTGTTGGCAATAAAAAATTCTCCTGATGATTATAAAGATAAAGTGATGAAAATTCCACCTCAGTTTGCAAAAGGAAACGAGTGCTTCATTTACCAAAACAGTGATTTTCCATCAAACTATGTTAAAGATTCTTATTTATGGCGACAACAACGAACGACAAAGAAAAAATTTGAACACGATAGTAAAAACTATGAAATCGCAAGTAACGTATCCAATATTATTGATTCCGAAATTAGAAAGAAAGAAGTTAAACAAAACATGAGTGTGACAAGAGTTGGAAACAAAAAGTTTCAAAGAAGAACATATTATATTGTTACTATAAAAAACACTTTTGAGTATGATAATAAGTTTGTTTTAATACATTACATTGGAGATGAAAAAACAGCCTGTCATTTACCACATAGAAATTGTCATAATTTAAACGTGCATCCATTTGTGTCGTCACACTCAGCAGTAACGCAAACAATAAAATCACTACTGAATAAATATCCTAACAACGATAAACTTGAAAAAGCAGTTAACAAAAAAATGGAAGATTCTGGATATCCAGCAACGAATACGTTTAGGGTAAGAAACATGGCACAAATAAACAATAAACGCAAAGAAGACAAAAGTTTGGAAAACGATGAAATTTATTCTTTACAAGAATTATTTCATATTCTCCCAAATTTTATTAAATGCGTTGTCACAGCACCTAATCTTATTGTTGTAATGACAGATGAAACTATTTGCAAGTTAGTTACTATTGCAATAAAAGTAGCTAACTCTGATCCGTCAGTACCTCTTTCTTTTCACTATGATACAACGTTCAATATAGGCGACTTTTTTGTTTCATTTCTAGTAATGAAAAACATTTTTTGTGAAAAAGAACCTGTTTTCCCTGTTGCTGCTATGATACATCATAGTAAATCAGAAACTGTCCATAAGATGTTTTTCAGTTTAATTAAAAGTAAACTTGGCCTAGACAACGCAAAACAACACATACCGTTTGTTTCGGATAAAGAGTTTGCAATTGTTAACGCAGTTGCGGAAACTCTTCCAAACATGAATCATATATTGTGCTTAAATCATTTAATACGAAATATTAAAAGACAATGCGAACTTAAATCGATTAAATTTTTATATCAAGATTTTAAAACAATTTTTAATTCAATATCCGAGTCTAATTTTTCTCAGTCTTTCAATGTCACGATAAACAAATCTGAATATAAAAAAATTAAAACTTATTTAATAAAACAAGAAAACGATTTAAAGCGCTCGTCTTTCTACAACTTAAGCAAGTTTGCAGCATTTAAAAATAAATGTGCAACTAATAACCTTAGTGAAAGTTTTAATAAAAAGTTCAAAACATTAATAAAAAACGAAATTCCTTTAAGATACGATGAGTTTTGTTTAACGTTTTATATTATGCAATGTTTTGAGATCAAAAATATGAAAAGTTCAATGGACTTTGTTGGAAATATTAAATTAAAAAATTATAAATTCCCAAAAGAATTGAAAAAAATTCTGGTAAATTTTGAACAATTCAACTGTACATATGACGATATTCCGAAATTTGTGAGAAATCCTTCTGCGGCGACAACATCTAAGCTAGTACAGAAGATAATTTCTAAAAGAAACCCTATTAAAGCACTTGCTTATAATGTTTATAAAAATAACGGAGTTTCGTTGTCTCCTGTAAGTGATGATGCTTTCTATGTTGAAACACAAAGAAATCAAGACATAAGAAATGTTCATATTGTTTATGATAATTATAGCAAGTGTTCTTGTGAAAGCACAGGAAAATGCTTACATAAATATGCTGTGCTGTATAAGATGAATGAAAGTGATTTAAAGCACAAAGAAAACTATAATTTTACCGAAATGTGTAATAGTTTTAGGAAAAATAAAAGGTTACGCAAAGCCGGACAGAAAAAACCACATTTGCGAGATACAACGTTTAACGTTTGCACGGATTACAAAGAGCTAAGAAAGAGCTACAAGGAAACATCGTGTATCGCTTCATCAACAATTTCTAATGATCCATCATTAAAGGCAAATGTGAATGTTAACAAACAAGAACATGAAGTTGAATATAAGCATCCATTTAAAAAAAAACAAAAGTTGAAAACTTGCAAAATCAATATTGATAAAGATCTTCCTTGGACATTTTCTAAAAGTTTAACAACCTCTTATCAAAATTCGTCACTTTCCATTGTTAACTTCACTTATAAACTTAGTAATGAAACCATTGATTTGTGTGTAGAGAACATGATTTATATGAAAAACAAATCATTAAACTACGAACCATTTGGTTTTTTTCCATCGATATATTTTATGGACATTAAAAAAGTTTCCAAACAAAAGTTGTTTAATGAAGCTTTCATTAACAGGAATGCAATTTTTATTCCATTTTATTGTAGTTATTGCAAAGAAAAAATCTTTTTTTTAGTTTTAATTTTATTAAATTCTAATGAAAAATGTATCTTAATATTTAATTTTTGTCGATTTTTAAAGAAAGAATTTACTGATAAGGCTTATGCAATTATTTTCAAGTCAACGTTAACACTTTTAGAATTTAGCTATCAAATGACAATGAGCAAAATGGATTGTTTTAAGCTTTTTGTTAGTGATAACATCATCGAGGCTAACAGTATTCATTTAACTGGCACAATCCTTATTTTAACTGTATTTAAAATAATGAACCAAAACAAATTTAAATGTATAAACTCAAAAAACTTTGATTCCATAAAAAAATGGATAATAACATTGAGCAAACAAAATCTTACAAAAAACGAATACCTGATTACGGAATCTAACCAGATAAGTAAATACGAACTTAAATATTATAACAAAAAAGTAATTTTTAGTTATATTAAAAACTTAGAGATAGTAGATCAGTCTGTAAAAAACTCAATATGTATTTCAAATAAATATTTATGTCATTACAGTCAATGCGAAAACTCATTTGATTATCTTTATATGTGCATTAAATGTAGAATTTGGTTTTGTATTTCTCATATAAGTAAAATTAATTTGGATTATTATAAATGTACGTCTTGTATTTAACTTAATTTTTTTTAACAATAAAAATTATTACTTAAAAATTGTTTCAGTTCCTATCATACCTTATTTCTTCGCCAAACTGATTTCTATCTTCAACAATTTTAAAATATGGTTTGAATTTGTAAAATATTACAATATACTTTTTATTTTCTACAATAGACAACTTTTTAGCTTTTTGTTTCATTTTGTTATAATAATCTTGATTATTTTTACTTAGGTCAACGCCATATGATAAATTATCAAACATAACCTTATTTTGTAAAAACAGATCTCTAAAACGCTTCATTTTGAACTCTGATTTAAACTGGAACTTAACAGGAGCATTTATTTGTGTTCCTAACACTGTTGTTTTTTCAGGTTTTTCATTGTCTTTTAAGTTCATCTTTTTAAAGAAGTTCTCTAAAATTGTGTAATCTACTTGGTTATTGTTATTCGTCAGACCATAAACTATAATGTTTTTTTTCCTATAAATATAATCTTTGACAGCATTCTTTTTTTCATAAATTACCATTGTTTCTGGATCAATTAAACATTCTTCACATAAATCTTGGTTTTCAATGGGGTACTCAAATCTGCAAAAATTACACAGTTTAGCCATTGAGATAGTAATTGTTTATGTTTGTTGCTTTTGTTATTTATGTAAATTTTTTATAACTTATTTTACAAATAGTATTTTATTTTTTTTAAATCATTTATTAAATCAAGTTTAGTTTTATAATAAAACTTTATCCTAAAATCCAAAACTAAATCACCAAAATTTTCAGTATTTTTAATTGGCATTCCTTTATTTTTAATTTTTACATGACTTTCTAAAAACTCGCAAAAGTAATTCAATGTTGAACCATCAAGGAAACTTATAGCTCGTGAAAATCCATTAAGCGTTTCAATTATATCAACATAATCTACATAATACAAATCGTTTTCTTTTCTAGAAAAGTTAAAGTAATCTTTACATTTTAATATAAAAATTAAATCACCTAGAATGTTTTCAAATTTTTCATTTCCTTCATTTTTAAAAATTATTTTTTCATTGTCAAAACTTCCAGCAACAATTGAAAAGATTTTATTGAAAGTTATGTATGTATACTTTTGATTATTACATGCTGTGCATAATTTAAGATGGCGACATTTTTTCAAATGAGTAAATATTTGCGTATTGCTACACTTATCACAGAATGATTGTTTTAATTTACAGTCTAGACAAATAACAAACCTATGTAAATTAGAAACAACTACTTCATTAACGCCGTTGTACAAATCTTTGAGTGATACGTCAATTTCTTTTAAAATATTTTGGGATGCAAATTTTTGATCATATAAATTCATCTTTATTTTTTAATTATGTTGAACAATATTTTATTATTTCTATTTAAGACATTTACTTTTATGAATTTTTATAATAATGGGTAAGTAATCGCTTTATTTTAAAAGCGAATATTTATTAATTTCACAGTCTTTTTGTCCCTCTTTCTGCCATGATGTACGTAGTTTTATGTTTTTAGTGAGCATTAAATATATCTTGTTCTTATTTGTTGCAGTAAAACGTTTACATTATAACAAGCAAAAAAACAGCTCTATATGAAAAAAACGTTGTTTATAAAGGATTTGACATAATGTAAACTTATCAAGCATTTTACACTTTTGGTTAGCTATCGTTCTTGTTTGTCGATTAGCTTGCTACTATTAATTTATAATTTTTATTTAAACTTTGTTTTTTGGTAAATAATTACTTAATTACAATGGATATAATAATTTTTCTTAAACATACAATTAAAAAGAATGAATTATAATATAAGATGATTAACCAATTAACAAATTATTGCCGCAATCACAACTAAATTTAATTCTGATAATCTGCTAGATAAATTAAAAAGTAATAAGAGAACAAATAAAAATCTATTGATTGCAAAATAACTAACAAAATCTTACTTGCAGAAAATTATCCAAATTTTAATAAATACTTTTTGAAATAATTATTTTATGAAAATGAAATTTTGGTTATCGGAACAGAGTATTAACCTGGTAAATTATAATGAATATGTATGAATATTAAGTTTTTCATTAAGTAATGGATGGTTTTATTTAAATATAAATAAAAATCAAATAAGACAGTTATTTTATATTTTTAAAAGATTTTTTTTGAAGAAAAACTATCATAAAGTTTATATTAAGTTATTATAAATTTAAAAAGGCTTTTTAAATTCCGATATCAGATCTGAATAAGAAATATTTTTATATAATAATAAATTCAGTTGACTTTATTTCGTTTTACTAAATTGTTAAAACGTTTTTTATTTGCAAAATACGACGAGTTCAAACATTATCCCCAAAAAATTGTTAAGTTGAAATAAAAAAATTACGATTAAAAATTTGAAACGTTTAGTGAAAAAATGTCAATCGTATTTCCATTGAAATATTACATGAAAAGCTATAATTCTAACATTTATTTTATGACGCTTTACATATATTCGCTGAAAAAGAAAAAAGTTTATAAGTTAAAACTACACTTCGATAAGTATCTTCTTATTTTTACAAAAGACATTAAAAAATCTTTGGATAAAATTAATTATTTTTTTCCATCAATCGAACTTCAAGTTCAAAACAATACTTCAATTAACTTAATAAAAGTTAATAATAGTAAAACTAATGTTACATCAAATACAAATTGTTTCAAAATATTCACATTGAACAACAAATTAGTAGATTTATTCAACTTTATAAAACTGAATAAGTTCTTTTTCGAAGAAGTTGAAAAAGTTTATTTGATGAAAAACTTAAATTTTTTATTTTATTGTTTCTGTCATGAAAACAACATTAAAAACTTTTATAAATTTTACGATTATTGTGGAAAACAACTTGAATCTAAAAATGTATTTGAGTATTTTTCTGATGTAATTTTTAAAAGAAGTGAAGCACCAATTTTACCTTCATTATATATTCCAAAAATAAGAGTTTCTATTTTTGATTACTTATCGATTCCTTTGACAAATGAAGGTAATACTAGTCAATCATTATTTTCAACTATATTTGTTTCGGGTGTTTTATCAAAAATTCAACATATAAAACCTCATTTGTACATTGATTATATCGTTTTATGTATTAATAAACCACAAAATTTACTTAAATCATTTACTTTAAAAACATTTATATATAATATATTTAAAAAAGTCTACAAAATTGATGAAAAACGAATAATTTTATTTATATTCAATAATGACAACAAGTTATTTTCAAAGTTTGAATTTACCTTAAAAAAGTCTCAAACATATTTTTTAATTACAAAAAATAAAAAATCATTTGAAAAGTTTTTATTAAGGTTCATGATAAATAAAAACATAGACATTTTAAACGATTGCCTTAGCAATTTGCAACTCTTGGATTATAAATCTTTATCAAAACATTTTCATTTGGAACAGTTAAAAGGATTGATATTACTCAATAAAACGACTTTAAGAAACATCTTCAGTTGTAATCAAAAAATTAAATATAGTGGAATAGTTAATAATATTATAAACTTAGTTAATTATTTAGCAAATAATAACATTATAATATTTATATATTTACTATCAAACCAAGTAATACAAAACATTTTCGAACTTTCAAATTTTTTCCATTCTTCCATTGACGCAATATTTACTAAAAACTTAAAAAGTTTATTCTTTGATTTATTAACTTTTTCTGCTTATGAACACAACTTTTTGCTCTATAATAACAGTCTAACAAGTTCAGAAAAATCAAAAGGCATATCCTTTAATGGTGGTCTTTCAATAAAAAAAACAGGTTTCTATAAAAATGTTGCTGAATTAGATTTCAAGTCATTTTACCCATCGATTATATGTGAGCATGATATAAGTTTTGAAAACGTTTCAATAATAGAGTCATTTGATCAATCGCAAACAAGTTCAAAACTAATAAGGCTAGAAGAGCATAACATTAAAAATATTAAAACATCTTTTCCAAACTTTGAAAAACTTAATATAATAAAACAACAAAACTTCATTTGTATTGATTTTAGCAACAATTCATTGTTACTACCAACAATTTTAAAAAATAGTATTAAGCAAAGACATTTGAAGAAAAATTGCTTTAATGGATTTAATAGTTACTTAAAGACATATATAAAACTTTTTAACAATTTTATTTATGGATTTTATGCTAAATATCAGTTTAATGAAAAAACCAATCCAATAACATTTTTAGGAAGAAAAATTATGATTGATGTTGTAAACAAACTAAAATACAATGAAATAATAGGTTTAGAAACTGATTCAGTTTTCATATCAAATACAACTCAAAAATCAACAAGAAAAATCGTAAATTTTCTGGAAAAATCTCTGAGTTTTAAGCATGTGAAATTAGAGAATAGAAACTTTTATGACTACTATATAGTAACAAAATCTTCTAGGTATTTATTAAATAATAATGGTGATAGTTTCACTGTGAAAAGTATAAATAAAGGTAACAAAAATATACAAAATTTGACAACATTATGTTTAAAAAAATATTTTAAAAATAATTTGAGTTCAATCATAGCACATATTCAAAATGAGAAATAATAGGCTATATTTAAAAAACACAAAATTAAAATAACAATTATAAAAAAGTTATTAATAACTAAATTTTTTAGAATTTTTTTTTATAATTATAATTAAAACCTTGATCATTTTTATTTAACGTTTGTTCGGGCATTATTATTTTAATCTTTTATTAAGCATTTCAATCAATTTTTATAAATCATTTCCAATATTATTTTGGTTTGTTAACCATGACTTTATGACATGTACAATATAACTTCGCGTTTAACTTATTAATGCAATTTTAAACTCTTCAATGTGACAAAAACTATTTTATTCTTTTTAAATTGGAAAAATTTTTAAGGTGTTTTATATTGTAAAATGATTAAATGTAAAAGAAAATTGAACAAATACGTTAAAATATAGTTTTTAATTTTACAATTTATTACCAATAAAACAAGTAGAACATTGTTTAAATGTTTATTCTAAATTGAAAATAATTCATTTAACAAACTTCATTAAAACCAGATTTGTTTTAAAAACAAAATTTAAAGTCAACAGATTTTATAAAAATGTTTGTAACAGTTAAAGTATTGTTTGTGACTTAAACAACAATAAACATAAAGTAGAAAACGTTTAAACATCGGAACATAAATAAAAAGATAAATAAAATCGTTAAGGTTACGAATTAAGTATAGACAAATGCTTATAAAACTGTTCAACAAAAATTGGAATAGATTTATTTTAACAACATTTTGATAAACCATTTATATTATAAATCATTTTAAAATTTTCTTTTAAGTTTTTTTCTTTAAAAAAAGGTTGAATAAAATTATGCTTGACATTATTATCAAAAAGTAAATCAAAACAAAAAGTTTTTTATATTTTTGATTGAAAATGCCAATTGGCAATTCTACTTTTACTGTTGTATTTTCTGGAACGCATATTGTTTTATTTCCAATTTGAATATAAGTACTTCCGGCACAATTTGTTGATAAGTCGTAATATTTATTTTCATTAACAGAAGTTCCTAATAATAAAAGAGCATAATCACTAGATGCGGAAATCAAACCTGTTTGTGGTTCATTAAAATTATCGTATGAAACTTGTATAAAACTTTTTGTTGAATCTGGTTTATAAGAAACCATGCTTTCAGTTATTGAAAAACTTTTTATTATTTTGTCTTCTATTAAAATTTTATTGAATTCTTCAAACGATTGTTGATTAAAATAGTAGTAGATTTGGTGCGCTTGGTTAGTCTCATCTATAAAAAAAGTTCTTTGTTTTTTCCACTTTAGATTAGAGAATTTTTCATTTGCAAATATTAACTCGTAATTTTCTATTTTGAACTTAGCGTCAGGTTCAAATTTAATGTGTACATTAATAAAGTGTTTATCAATTACATGTGATTTTATTAATCCGTATACATTAATCAGGTCAAATACTTTGTAAGAGAACAAATTCAAATCATTTTTAATTTCAATTTTTTCTGAATGATATTCATCTACAGGATTGTTTTCTATATAAACTTTTAATGGAACATTTTTATGATCAAGTTCTCCCTTTAGTACCAACAAAAACATGCAACAGTCGTAATTCGATGATAATAAAATGTTTTTTAAATCGAAAACAACCGTATCTCCATTTATTGTTTTGTCTTCGGTTAATATATAATTTATATCAGTTAAAAACAAATAACAGTCGACATAACTTATTTTTGCTTCATTTTCATTATGTTTTATAAAAATTCCTAGATTAAGTTCATCAATAAAAATAACATTTTTTTTAAAATCGGTGTGATAATCTAAAATGTAAGTTATAATTATTGTTTTAATCGAGTTATTTTTTAATGGGTATACAAAAAGGGATAAACAAGAATATGGTTGGTTTATTAAACAATAAGTTTTCCGATAAAGATTTTTAGAGGAAAATGTACATGCTGCTAATCCAATTTTTTCATTTGCAACTGCGCCACATTCGTAAACTTCTGTTTCATTAATTTTTGTTGAAAATGATTCACCAGTATATTCAACTTTTTTATAATTTTTGGACATATTTAACATAGAAACGGGAAAATTAGTTGCAAGTTTTTTATTGTTATATATAAAAATTGTTCCATTATCTTTAAGTGTTCTATTGTATCTTGAATCGAATATCACTTTATTTGTAAAATTATCGGTTTTAAAAGTTATAATAACTGTACTATTGTCATTTTTAAAGTTCCAGAAAAGTCTGCACATATAATTAAAGTATGCACTTTGTATAACACGGTTGTTAAATGTAAATTCTTTTAAAATACAATTTTTCATATTAATAAACTCATCAGCTTGTATAATATTATTAGGTAAACCAAAAGGAATAAAAAATATGTTGTCTTTCCATAAAAATTCATAGTAACTATACGAAAATCTTTTGTTTTCTATTTTAGAAAAATACTCCAAAAATTTTAATATCATTAAAAGAAAGTTATCATTAACAGAAATTAAATTTTTTTTCGTTGTAAATGTATAGTTTCCTAAAACATTATAATGTTTATGTAAAAGTTTTTCTAGATTAGTTATTTTGTTTTCATTTGATTTAAGTTCAATAATAGTTTTAATTGAATTGAAATCCATAACGCCACTTTATTTAAACAAGACCATATAAAAAAGACAAGGATCCTAATAGTTTTCTAAGTATCGAATAATAGGATAAATCTTTATTTATTCCCATTTCAATGGAAGTGAAAACATCTTTAACATGTTTTGAGATTAATAATCTTTTAATATCTTTGTAATTTTTAATGTAAAATAAATTTTTCTTTTTAGAGTTAATTTTAATAGCAGTTGTTGAATTATTTTCTAAAAATATGTTATTAGTATAATAAAAACAATCATAGCCTTTGTGTTTGTTTAAACATAAGTATTTAAAATTTAATTTATAAATTTTTATTAATATTATTTCGTTGCGATAATTATAAATTTTGCATTTAAATAAAACTTTTACTTGATCTTTTGAAAGTTTAAAAAACTCATACACAAATGGATTAATAAAAAATAATATAAAAATCAATGAAAAAAATAAAAGGTATAAGGCTTGAAACAATAGGCTTATAATTGAATTAAAAATCATGAGTTTTAATAACCTTTTATTTAATTCAAATTTTGATGAAAATCAGCTCAATATTGTTAAAAAAATTATTGATTGGATTTTAAACCCATGTAGTAGTTTAATTATGGTTATAACTGGCGGACCGGGTGTTGGAAAGTCAAGGACAGTTGAAACTGTATTGAACTATATAGAAAAAAACGTTTGTTGTACTATGTATAACATAATTATTGAAAAACTTGGTCCAACAAAAAAAGTTGCAAACAGAATCCATGGTAAAACAATTCATTCAAGATTCAGATGGGCGTTTGACAAAAATTCTGTTCTTGAAGAAATCAAATCACATGTATTGGAAATAAATAATATCGACATAAATGAAACGTATCCGGAATGTGTTATTGAGTACATTAAGGATTGTTTTAAAATTTCCGACAATTACTTTTCAAAGTTATTTCAAAAAGTTAGTAGTTACGAATTTAGAGCTTGTAAAAGTTCTGTTTATATAATTTACATTGATGAAATAAGTATGATACCAGTTTGGCAAGTATATTTGATAGTAAAATGGTATTCTTCAAAGAAAATAGATTCTAAACATTTATTTTTATTTAGTGGAGATATTGATCAAACCAAACCAGTTAAATATAATTTTTCATTGTTTGACTTCACAACAAACAGCATATGTTGTACGATCAACGATATAACAGTTATTACTTTTAAATTAGAAAATAATTATAGATTTCACAATGATTATACAACGTTTATTAAAGATATACGAAGTTGTAAACAGAAAAATAGCTTGGAAGTTTTATTGAGTTCAATATTTTCAAATAAAAATTTTACATTTATCGAAAGTTTAACAACAAAACAACTTACATTGTGTGATATGATTATTTCATATAAAAATAAAAATGTTTTTTTTTACAATAAAAAAAAATTCAGCCTCCAAGATAACTGCATTTTAATAATAAAATGCTATTTATTAGAATCAAATAGCGAAGGAAAAAAACAAAAACACGAGGTTTGTCTTCCAGACATGTTAGTTCAAGATCTGAACAGATTTTTTTCACCACTCGATCTTAAATACTCCAATTTTTTTGAAATTAGTGTTAAGGAAAATTGCCCACTAGTCGTTGTCTACAATATCAAAGATTCACTTCTTGCAAATGGAGATTTAGTTATATTTAAGACTTATGATAGAACAAATGATTTAATTTACGTTGAAAAAGAAAATATCATTTATCCGATAAAAAGATACCGTAAACAGCTAGAACCCAATTTAAATTGTAGAATCAATGATATTTTACACTTACAAAACTCATCAATTATAAGCATGCTCCAGTTTCCTGTCCAACTAGGTTACGCATTAACAATTCACAAAACTCAAGGCGAAACAATAAAATCAAAAGTTTGTTTTGACTTTGATGGAGCAGTTAATAGAAATATTGATGGAATCAGTGAGCTTATATACACAGCATTATCAAGAATTCAGAATTTTGACCAAGTAATTGCTATAACAGGACTATATTAAAACTACTATTCGATAATTAATTCTTCATTAAATAAAAAATCAAATGAAGATAAACTAAGTAAGTCATCAAAGTGTTCAATATCTTGAATATTTTTAAATATTTTACTATGTTTTTCAACAACTGTATTTTTAGATCCAATTGCCAAATCTAGAACATTGTGAGAGATTTTTCTTTGCTGATAACCGTCTTTCCAAACATTTTTTAGATCTATCATGTTAAAAATCCCATAATAACAATGTGTTCTAAATTCGAAGCAATTGAGACCTCGCAAAAAATTCCCTTTTATTATTACATAATAGTTTTTTAAGATAGCTGTGGTTGGTGTGCATTGAATACCTATTTCACCAATTAGTTGATATAAATGAAATGTGTCACAAACGTTTCCAGTGGAAACTAACCATGTCAACGAATTATTAATTTTACCATTTCTAATTTGTATGTCAAACTTATTAGAATTTATTTTATTCGATTCAACTAAAAACATCATTTCATACAAAGATTTAATTGTAAAAGAAATACTTTGTACACTACTGAACACCAGAGAATAGTTTTGAAGTTTAACAAAACATTTAAAGCATTTTTTCGAACCATAGAGTTCATAAACCGATCTCAATAAACTCATTAAGCAATGTATTGGTGTGCACCTTTTTATATCTAACATTATTTTTGTTTCATCAATTGTGTAGTATGTGTTACAAAGATTACTTGAAGATAAACGTTTCGGAAAAATTAGTCTTACAAGATTTTTACAGCTTATATTAGGAGTTTTGACTTTCTTTTTAAAGCTTTTGAGTTTAAAAAAAGGTTCAGACTCAATATAAAAATCATTTAGTATACAAATTGTGAAAAAAATTATATTATCTTGAGATGGAAATAACTTTATATTATAATTTGCATCAAACGCTTTCATATTATTTTTAGGGTCCATTAATAATTTAATTTCAGTTATAGATTCTAAATGTTTCAAAGAAAACAAATTCATTTCATCACCGTCAAAGTCAGCTTTATGTCCAGTAGTAATTTGAGTACTAATTCCTATTGTCTGTTTATTCCAAACTAAAATTTTATGACCTGTTAAATTCAAAGTTGAAATTGATGGCATTCTGTTTATTAAACAGTAATCATTTTTGTGTTTTTGAAATAATAAATGAAACATGTTCATTGGTATGGCAATTTCGTTAGGTTTCAATAAACAAGATTGTATTGTTGCTCTTGCTGAATTACTCATTCTTTTAGCCAAAACATATTTTCGAAAGAGGGTATCCTTTCCCGATGATCTTTTTGATAAACTGTTATAATTCAATGGAGTTGTGTGAAGTTTTTTGTAGTAGCAAGATAAAATATAGTTAACTTTTAGAACCGTTTTGTTTTGTTTCGCGAAAGGCAAATCAACAAACGATCCTGTTCTATCAATTAATTTTTTACTAAGATTATAGGTATTAGACTTTTTGAGGGTCTCTAAAAAGTTAATTACTAAATTCTGTGAAGATTGCAACTTTTTAATAAAATTTAACGCTTTTGTTAGAACAATCGACCACTTAGTTTGCCAATAGATTGGATTTGGTAAAATCAAAAAGTGAAATTTCTTGATATCACTAAGTTTATTATTCTTTTTTAAAAGTTTTTTTAAGGCCGGACTTATAAAATATACCGGGTTTGTGTCAACAATAAAAGATTTTGGTACCACATTACCTTTCAATAATCCAAACTCTTCAATAAAGGAATCATAGTATTTATTTTTTACAATTTTATCTTTACGAAAAGAATTATTAAAAGCTTTTAAACTATATTGTTCGTTACAATTTTTGCAAAATAAATCTTCATTTATTTTATTTTTTAAAACTTTTTTTTGACAATTATTACAAATAAGGTTATATTTTTGCATTCTTGTGTTTTTATTGTTCAAAAAGTATTTTTTCCAAATATGTACATAATTATATGCTTCAGTTGTCGAATGTATTTTCTTAGATGAATTAATAGGATCGAAAATTTGTAAGTTATAACTATTAGGAAAAGACATTTCAAAACTTTATCTAAAAGTAATACTTTCGAAACTCAATACTTTATTTATATAGTTTATTTTAGTTTAAATTAATTTTCTGTTTTTTGCTATTTTTAATAATAAATAACTACATTTATAAAGTTTTATGTAAATTTTTTGAATTAAGTGGAGAAAATTACTATTTTTTAAAATTTGTTAAAAACTTACACAAGCTAAGAAAAATTACTTATAATCTGTTAGATGGAGAAATATAGCATATTGGGAATATTTTAATGTGTATAAACTAAAAACAGTGTTTTAGGTTGACAAAGTAAATAACATAAAAAAGCATATTATAAACATCATGTAATCAAAAGTTAACAAATAACCACGATTCTTGTGTATAATAAATATATATTTTACTTTATTATAAAAGATTT